>VMBQ01007519.1:0-44681 GCA_007657795.1 Dreissena rostriformis | reverse complement strand
CAAATCTGTATTGATTAAATTTGCAAAATATATTAAATAAAGCTTGGAAATTATAAACGAAATTATAAATGTTAACGACAACTGATCATCCTCTTTATGTGCTGTGTTATGTTATATTGAAATGTCCATTAATCCGTGTATATATGTTATACTGATAAACTTGATGTTATAAATTGTTATATAATAAAATGTGTATATGATGATGTACTATGTACAAATCAAATAAAATATCTGTTCTGTTCTGTTCATAACAATGGAATGCCGTGAATTGATCAAGTCATGTAAAGAATTACCGTTTATGTGCCCCTTTAATTGTATTATATACATCTTGTTTTGATTGGATACTGCCTACTTTTACTGATTTGGATACATATTATTACTTATAAGGGTCTTCATTTAAATTTAAATCTACTTTTGCATTGGCATACAGCCAAACAAGTGTCAAGTCATGTTAAGAATTATAATAAATACCGTTGATATGCCCTTTTAAATGTGTTGCTTACATCTTGTTTTGGATGCTGTATTAACCTACTTGTACTGATCTGGATACACATTAGTTTTGTTTTATTTAAATTTAAATCGACTTTTGCATTGGCATACAGTCAAACAATGGTCAAGTCATGTTAAGAATTACAATTAATACCGTTGATATGCCCCTTTAAATGTATTTCTTACATTTTGTTTTGGATTACTACGTTTACTAATCTGGATACACATTTGTTTGTGTTTTATTTAAATCTAACTCCACTTTTGCTTTGGCATATAAAGACTAGTATGTGTTTTGAATTTTACTATGTACATTGTTTTGATTTTTAAAATATATATTTTACTACTTGCAGTTAAACTGCGCTTGTTAAAAACGACCATGGTGACCTTTGTTTTTCTTTTTTATATGTGTATAAAGTAATAAATAATAAAACATTTGGGTAAGTTTGGACACAATCTAGGTATGGGAAAGACTTTAATAATAATAAAAGTAATATGCATAGAATTGATTTTCATATGTGAAATTCTGTTGTTGTTGTTTTGATAAATTAATGCCCCGAAAAATCAATTAATGATTTTTTTTATGATTTGAGTAAAGTTAGATTAGTGTTATATAAACAGAGAGAGATATAAGTTTGTTTAAGATGTTTTTTTCTCACTAATTTACTCGATTTGTGTGTGTTTGCCTAATTTTTTAATTTATACGTATGCTGAAATAGGTATGTTGTTCAAGTGCGAATAAAAAACTAACAACACTGGTGACCCATGATTTGTATTTTATTATTCTATCCACAACAGATGGTTCTAGCTAAATACATAAAATATCAAATTCTATGTATAGCAAAATTTGCATTGAAACTGCAGCATACGTCCTTAAGTTAATTACAGTAATACGAATAATGGCAACAGTAAAATGTACGCATGTACTTTATTTGAAATATATAGTAAATATACAGTAAATTTTCGTTTACTCATACTGCTTTATATAAAAATATATTGTGCGTTATTGTGCATTATTTCTAGTTAATGACCTCCAACGTACGTTGCATCAGTTTTAAAGATCACTTTCATGATATATATATATATATATATATAATGTTACTTGGTAATACCTGCATAATATGCAGTTATTATTATGAACAATCATTAGCAACCTTATATGTTTCTTAACACAATTTTACATAAATAAAACGGGTATTTGTGGTGTATTTTTATTAACAAAATGTGTTACGTCTTTTCTTCGTTTACACTGTTGTTGTATTTTTGACAGATTAAGGGAATTTGGATTAAAACTAGCTCCTGAAAAATGTGAATTCTTCAGAGAAAAGATAGCTNACAAGATATGTGTCGATAAGGCACAATGCCCCTCATTCCACGTTTGTCTCATAACACAACATACGTAAACAAATCTCAGCCTTGATCTGAAAGTCATGCAGGTAGACTCACACACCAAAATAAAGTCAGTATCTAACGCGTTTCGGAAATAATTCCGGAAAAACTTCATCAAAAATCAATGTACCGGAACGAAACTCGAACTTGATATGTAAGTCATGTAGGTAGACGTTGCACAAAAAAAGCGGGTTTATATCTGAAAGCGTTTAAGAAAAAAGAACGGGAAACAAATATTATAGAGAAAATGACTAAGTCCAAGGCCCTTATATTCGCCAAAAATGGATAGACCAGAACGAAACTCGGACTTGATCTGAAAGTCATGCAGGAAGACTCACACACCAAAAGATCAGGTAAATATCGGAAAGCATTAAGGAAAAAAACTCCGGAATCGAAATGCCGGACGGACGGACTGATGAACGGACGGATAGTCCGACTGCTATATGCCATCCTACCGGGGCATACAAATAAATAAATATGTATATACCGTTGTTAAGCAATAATCAGAGCCCTTTCCTGCCTTGTACACAACGACATCTTCTTGGTCAGTAGAATCGAGCTTTTTCTGTAGTGATTACCTAAACGTCTGTTTTCCAGTCAAATTCCAATGCGGAGAATGTGTCGATTTTAACCGAAAATCAACCCACACATATACCCTTTTTAATGAAGAGAACATAATAGTAATACATGTATTTATATTTCATTTATAACATTTGGTGTGATGTTGTAATAGACACTACATGACGATTTAATTTTAAAGTAAAATAACAAACAATGTCGATTTACATAACTAGTTTTATTTGCATGGGAAACTTATATGTCTACAGTTGTTATCTTTAGCCGGTTACACTTTTTTTATTGCAGCCATACTAAATAGCCACTGAATGACGAAAACAGATTGCCCCAGATAAAATTATCTGCAATTTGAATATCTCGAACAGCGACTTCATCACCAGCAGTGCGTTCAGTTGCAGCGAACGTTCGCCAATGATCGTTCGTTTCTGATTCGGTCTTATTGAACGATCAGTTCGGCGCGAACCTTTCAAGATGGCGGCTCCCACAGAATTGATTGCGATTTTGATGGAGGAAATCGCTAATAACACAGAAAGTACTTAACCAACACAATACACTATGTTTATAATTAAATCCATTTTATATACTATCAAGAAAAATGAAAAAATATCGAAGTTACACTTAAGTTACGCTGCACAACAACTTACTTGTCCGCCATCTTGGTTTCGCTAGCGAACTATAGCGCGAACTACCTCCCGAGACGGGTCGCTTCGGTTCGCGAACGTTCGCGGCGAACCGAGCGTTCAATAGCGAACGTTCGCGAAAGTTCGCTTCGGTTCGCGAACGTTCGCTGTAACTGAACGCACTACTGCAGTCATATAAATGACAATCGTCTGACTGCCTTGATCGTGTTTTCCACCGTCGCCATGACAATAGATGCGCACGACGAGGTCGCACGACGAGGTTTCCGTTATGAACCATATCAGCAAGAATCTCCCCATTTGGGGAACACATAATGCTCGATGAGAACACGTAGACACCGGATTGTGGAGCGATGAATACGCCGTGATTTGGATGGTACCCGCCTCCTTCATTTGTAACGGACTGCTCAAAGACGATGTTCTGATTAACGCCGACATAATTTTGTCCAGATGCTTTCATTGCAGAAAATGCTACAATGCCTTCTGCGACAAACCTTCTGTGTTTGGATTGAAGTACTGAAACAAAATTACAACAGCTTCAAATATTCGTTGTGGAATATTCTGAAGGATTTTATTCAGTCAACATTCACTAAAATGCATTTTTTTTTAAACTGGTATTTCATTAATAGTCTGAGGCTTAGAAACCCGAACAAAATAAAACAAAAGCCATGTACATTTACACAGAAAATATAGATTTAAACTTATTTTGAAAGCAAACATTCGTAATTCTTTATTGAAACGTAATATTAAATATTAAATTTTAGATGTCAAATACCAATATCAAAACGTTACCAGCAGTTGGCCGATCTTCAATTTCAACTGCAGCCAAGTATCCATCATCTATACCACTCCGGTCGGGTGGTACTGCATAGTCGTCCGCAAACGTGGCTATTTTTCCGTCAGGCACTATTTTGGCCTTAACAATCAAGGCGGGTTCCATGTCAGACAGAGTCTTGTCGTTTCCATTCGTTGTGGTGGCTGTGTCAGGCAGTATCTTGCCGGTTTCAAGCGCGACTTTGTCTGCATACAGTTGCTTTATAATATGAAGCGCATCTTGTCTTCTGTTACAAAATGATTTTTTTCGTTCAAGCGAAGCGATTCTTCGGTCGGACAATGTCTTGTATTTTTCTAAGTCGGCGATTCTTTTATGTGACAACTTATTTTCCGTTTCAAGCAAAACTTGTTTTTCTTCGAGCACAGAAAACCTGGTAAGCAATGATTGAAATTCCCCGTCTGTAACGGCTTCCACGTGCATAAAAACAAATAAAAATATTAAATAAATATATATAAAAATATTTGTGAACTTTGGATTAATTTCATCTTTTAATCTTTTTTTCAATTTCGGCCTGAAATTAAATTGTTAATTAAATTCGTAATCAATATAAATATACTTATTTAAATAAATAAATTTATAAATGTCTAATAATGTATTAAAAACAAACAGAGCGCATTTCAATACTGCAATAACTGAGTTTAACTTTATTTCAATCAGTTATGTGTTAAACTAATCCTTACAAAGTGTATTCCTTCCATGTCATTAATGATTAATTATTAAATATTTCTTTCGAAAAGTTATATGATGCCTTGTAGCGAAATAGGTACTCCTATCACATATAAATTTTTCTACAAGACGCAATTTAGTAAAGCCTAACCTTTTTGCCATGATCTTGTTCGTGTATCCACTTAGCCACTCTGCTTCTCAAGTCATCCATTGTGTCCATAACCTCCTCGGCTCGTGCTTGCTCCCAATTTGATTTTCCAATCAAACCTGTCGGTTAGTCAAGAAAATACCGAAATAACTCGTTAATCAACATTTTGTTGAAATCAACAATTTGTTTTAAATGTAGCGTCGCCTTCGACGAGCAACAACCTTATTATATCATATTGTCCTTTATTCGAGGCAAGGAAATAATTGACAAGAGTGAGAAATAAAACACATTTACTCAACAAGACGCACACACATACAACAAACTCGAAAATATGGGGTCACCGTATTGTAAAGGTCTAAGTCTTGGGGGTTTAACCGGTTTTAAAGAGCTCCACACCTCAAAATAACAACCTACAAGTGTCATTTCTTCATCAATTATGTTATAAGGCGATTCGATTAAAATGTCAAACCTATATTCGTCTTTTCTCGTGAACCTCAGTGGTTCCGTCCGGTTATCAACTTGCTCATATTAATACACAATGATTGATAGGCGAACACTGACCGAGTAATGTATTAATTGTAAAGTAAATGACCTGTAACACATTCGCTTAGGTTATGTGTATTTCATTTAATTATTTATAATGGTTTTATTAATTAAAAACTATATATATGCGCTTTGCTCAGAGAAAACGGGGCTTATTGCATTAGCGACGCTTTCCGCTTTAATGTAATTTTTCGGCTAATTTAAGTCTCTTCTTAATGAAATCCAGTCTATGCGGAACGTTTCGTCCCTTATTAGCGAGTGTGGACTGCACATGCTAATCAGGGACGACACTTTCCGCAAATGCATTAAGCCCCGTTTTCCCAGACCGAGGCTCATATATTGTGAACAAACAAAAGAATGTACCAACCGAATTCTCTGGCGAGATATCTGCATATAGTCAGACTCTGTGACAGCTTCTTCCCGTCCACCTCCAGTACCGGCAGAGCCCGCTGTGGCATCTCTAGAGTAACGATAAAACACAAAATCAGGGGCTCGTAAAAAACAACATAGTTTTTATGGAAAAATATATTTGAGACGCGCTCTGAAAAAAACGGGCCTTAATGTGCGTGCGTGAAGCGTCATTTCAGATTAGCCTGTATATGTTGCACAGGCTAACCAGGGACGATACTTTCCGCTGTTACGTTATTTTTCATTTTAAGGAAGTCTCTAGTAAACGAAAATCCAGTCTCGATGAAAAGTGTCTAACCTAATAAGTCTTTGCGGATTTGAAAGACTAATCTGAGACGACACTTTACGCACATGTATTAAGCCCCTTTTTTCCAGAGAGCACGGCTCATTTATGTAATAAATTTATTGAAATTATTTTCTTCTTTTCTTCATGACAGTAATTTTTCATTTTGGTTTTCATTTTCCTTACCAATACTTTGAAATGAGGGCCATTGTTAACCATCACAGGATAACCTTATATATGAAATTCATAGCAATAAATTTAAAAAAAACAACAACTGTTTATTCGCTCTGATTTATATAAAATTATTCAAAAAGTTGAAAATATCAATATTTTATTAAATTATTGGAAAGGTTAGTATATTCAATTATTTCAAATTTACACTTATTTAAGTATGCAAAGGCAATGTGTACTAAACGAAATCTCTTATCAGTCTAGTTGAATATGACATACACACATTTTATCTGGCTTTCAACAAGATGTGCTTACGTTAAGATAACACAGGTATGCCTCGTTCAGAAATATGTTCCTGAAACTGCGAATACAGATAAGACTTGATATATTAGTATTTGATAGATATATAATTATCTGAAAGAGGCATATATTAATCTTAAGGAGCAATTTGATTGAAGGAAGGTTTAGACAGGAGTTTAATGTTGAACTTTAAATTCAGTGCTGCCACCAATAACTTGATAACTTTTGGAAAAAAAAGTATTGTTCAATATGTCCATGTTCAATAGTTCCTGTTCTTAATTGTTGCGTTTGATTGCATAATAAACCACCCGGATATGTTAGTTGTGTTTTTAGATACATTATTTTTAAATAACAATAATTTTCAGATAAATATAAAGTATTCTACTTATATATATATATATGAATTTAATATGAAATTATGAAATGGATTTAATAGATATTCGAAAAATAAACCTTCTGACAATTAGAAAACATCGGTCAAACTATTAACTGGCTGTCAGTAGTAAACTACCAGAGCTGATGGTGGCGAGTGTAAAAAAGCATTACAACAAATGATAATACAGCAGGGTTCGTTGAAATGAATTTGCTTTTATTGGGCGGAGATAATTGAGACGGGTCGTCTAGTGCGTGGTAGTAGTGAATTTGGTGCAAGTAAAGATTGAAATACTACGTGAATATACATTAAAGCCACTGTTAATCTATTAACAGTGACAGATACATCAATTATTTTCTGATACTGTTTTTATTACTAAAGTTCATCAACCAAGACAGAAAAGTTATAAGCATGGGTTGTTTCATCGTCTTATTATGATTTAAAATACAGTGAATACCTTCATGCGAACCATTTACCAATTATGTTATTTAATAATAGGAATAAATGATCCTCGCTCTCGGGCTTTAATGAATGTACGTAAAGTGTCGTGCCAGAATAGCCTGTGAACTCCACACAGGCTGATCAGGGACGACACCTACCGCCTGAAATTGAGTCTCGTTTAGAAGAGACGTCCTTTACACGAAGAATTTCACGGACTGTACCGGCTAATATGTGATGACCCATTACGCACATGCATTAAGCCCAGTTTTCCCAGAACACGTCGAACTTCATACAACATATGCATTCTCGCTAAAAATGCAGAGTTGAAGCGATTATATTTCATTATTTCAAAAAAGAGGAACGCAGAGGTATGATAAACATAAAAATAGAACACTGTCCTATCGTTATGTAAGATATCAGGATCGGCACGAATAAAACAACGGCTCGGCAAGCTACGCCGTTCTTTTAAGCCCCAGCTAATATATTTCACAACGATAGGGTTATAACCTGTGATTCACTATATATTATCAGGAACCTATCCTCAACTTTTAGAATCACATATTACACTTGAAGGCGCGACAAATACATGGCGAGATGAATCACGCGTGTGATTTAAATAAAACAAAAACACACGGCCCGATTTTAACGAAACATTATGTAAAGGTTGTGTATATCTCAAGTTTCACAACGAAATTGTTAAATGATGTATTTAGTAATTGATCAGAACCATAGTATCATAAACCTTACGCTGCTCTTACGAGTTCGGTCACGAGTAATTATTTAATAAATTTCAGTTCCCAAGAAAACTAACGGTTTACAATCGTTAATTGGACGTCAATCGTTAATCTTGACGTCATAAACACTTGCGCTTAATGCATATTTGTCAAAATGTTTTTNAATATATGGCATTATATGATACATCATGGTATCATATTGTTTGTTTTGTCGAATCTGATTGAATTTTACCAAATATGATGACTTTATAGTAATACATGTTGAGTCATATGACCTACCTTCAAACATTGACTGATATTAACCCTGTTGACGCGACAAATAAATAAATACATTCAGGCGGATATTAATGCAGTGGTTTGATAAAGATAGTTTCAAAACCACAAAATCGGGTTTCATCTCAGAGATCGTGCTGTGTCTTTTCGAATATTTCAATGCCAACATTGCTTTAATGTCACAATTAATATCGCATGGCAGTTACAGTCGACTGCGAAATGATTCGGTTAACCGCGGTACATGTAAATTATCTTCAGCGTACCGCAGAGTTAAACCTTTTAACCGCAATTCTCATCTGATATTACTGCTGTGTGAAGTAGTATATACTAACGTGATTTGTTTAACGCTTCAAGTGGTCAGTCTACTATGTAAATGGCGTTTAAATTATTGAAAATAAATATATTTTCAACGTGTTGTGCTTTTTACATCTTGCCAGCCTGAACGGGATTTCGCGGACTTAAGCTACTGATCAAAAGCAATCATATCAAAGTGATAAATTAAGTTTCCCGTTGAAAATGTACACAGATACTACATGAACAAGTCAATGATTATGTTCATACAGATCATATAAGTGATCTCAATTAAAAGGGCCACATTAGTTTTTTTAAACACATGTGTATATTAAATCATTACGTTTAATTCATGCATGTTTATTAATGGCTGAGACTTCCGTAGTTTGCAAGGCGTTGTTTGTTAAATGAAATATATGAAATAATCGTAGCACTGATGTCGACTATGAAATTTTACTAAAATAATTACTACGCTTAAAATATCAAATACACACACGTTACGTGTGTGTAAAAGGTTATTAAATATTTGCGATATACAAAACCCGTGTAATTAATCTATAGTTATATTCTCAATTACTCCACCCCTTGATAGCTATCACACAATAGGCGATGTCGTTTATTTGAATAAAACACTTACTTAGAATATACTTCCTTTAAACAAAAAATACCATTACAGCAGAAATGTCCTCCTTGATTAGCATGTGCGAACTTCATATGCTAATCTGGCACGATACTTTAAACGTCCTTGAAACATAGAGCATAAGCCCCCTTTTGCAAGTACGGGGCTCAATTATGCTTATCATCAAAACCTGCAAAGGTCACATACTTTGAGGTAAACGAAACACTCACTTATTTTGATGTATTTAAATTTTGAATCCAATCCATGGGATAACAGATTTTAGTGTTTATCTCTATTGAGTAATATATTTTAGTTTGTCGAAAATGAAATAACAGTTGTTTATAAATACTTGTTAAATGCTTAGTCAGACAATAAAAAAGGCTATTGATAAATGGATTTAATTTTAGTCTACAATAATATCCGAAAATGCATAATGATTCATCGCTGGTAGCTTAACCAACTCATTATAAATAATTCCATATATAACTTTATTTTTTAATTAAAATTCACAACGATTCAGACGGTACTTACTTGCTTTTAATACTTTGAACCATTTTTCTTGGTCATCAATCCGCTCATCGACAAAATCCACTCCCGCCGCTGTAAATAGTAGCCTCGGTATTTCGCTCCGTCCTCGAAGGTCGACATATGTCAACTTATATTTAGGCGACGCAGTTCCATTGCATGTGTTATTGTTATTTTCCCTTGTCTTTATATCCATTGAGTTGATTGACTCCATGCTATTGAACGTCTTAGCCTTTATATCCAATACTTAGTTAAACCTTAAAATAATGCAATCAATGAACACTAAACTATTTTTACACGTCCATACATTTTGTAAACCGGATATTTTTAAAAATAAATCCTGTTGTCAAAATATTTCAGTCGTTTGTGTTACACTATACAAACAATCATTGTTTAATCAAAAACACACATTACTTTTAAACTCGTTTTAGTCGTAAACTGTTCCCAATACGTTTAAACTTTTCATCGCATCCAGACGGACTATCGACCTATCTTGTCCAGTCGACAGCGGCGCTTGGAGGGTAACCGCTTTGTAGAAGTCGTGGAAGTACACTACATGCAATGTGCATTCATTCAGCGAAGTATCTCAACTATCCTTCCGTACGCTGGCTCGTAGCTTTTTATGCCCTCGTTTCGCTGCTAGATTGCTTCTTTTTTGGTGTGTTTGTCTGTCTCTGTCTGTGTTAATCGTTTTGCACTTTTACGTTGGTAAACATTGCATTGGTAATATTTAAATGTCGGTTTTAATATTAATGTGAAGTTTTATAAACCATAAAGCAGTCGAAGCATTACTAGATTGTATCCATACATGAAAGGAAGGTAGGTTAAAACTTGCTATGATTTAATATGTGATTTGGTTAAAACTTGCTGTGATTTAATATGTGTTTTTTCAATTGATTAACATGTTTCAGATTCTATATTTAACGGACAACAAATTGTGTTCAGGTCTTTTTAGTTTTTTCTATTGTTTTGCAAGTATCGTCTCATATTAGCCTGTGCAGTCCTCACAGGCTTACCTAAGACGTCGATTTCAGCGATTTTGGTATGTTTCGTTAATAGGAAGTTCTTCTTAGCGAAGGACAGTTGAAGCGGAAAGTGTCGTCCCAGATAAGCCTGTGCGGACTTCTCAGGCTTCTCTGGGACGACATTTTCCGCACATACATTAAGCCCTGTTTTCCCAGAGCGAAACTCAATTTCTTTATTGTACGTTAACTCTTTGGGGCTTGTGAATTCATCGTACGCCAGACCACAGAGACACCCCGCGCACGTACAGCGTTAAGTGAACCTGTCAGCTTGTCAGAGAGGTGCAAAAAAATCATTTTATTAACCCGTTTAAGCAGGTAAACTCTAATGTTTATGTACGGCCCGAATACCGCGTGCTCACCCGTATATCACATGTCAAAATGTAATGAGCTTACAGCGGATAGTTTATTGCCAGCTGGTTTTAACTCCACAGGATATGCGCCATTCAGTGCATTAATTCGTATGTGCCTATATACGTTATGTGCCTATAAACGTAATGTGCCTATATACGTTAAATGATTCTATGACGATTAGGTACGATTCAATTACATATAGCGGGTATAAATATAGCGGGTATACATATAGCGGGTATAAATATAGCAGGTATACATTTAGCGGGTATAAATATAGCGGGTATACATATAGCGGGTATAAATAAATATTAAGATATACACAATAACTGGTATAACGTGTATGTAAAAGAAATATAATGGAAACTGTAATAACTGTAATTATACATCGAACTGTTATAACTGTAATTATACATCGACCTGTTATAACTGTAATTATACATCGAACTGTTATAACTGTTATTATACATCGAACTGTTATAACTGTAAATATACATCGAATAGTTATAACTGTAATTATACATCGAACTGTTATATCTGTAATTATACATCGAACTGTTATAACTGTAATTAAACATCGAACTCAAACCTCTTATCGTCTTAATATATAAATGTTAAAAAAGCTGTTTATTTTGAATATGCATATATTTAGAGTTACCAATTCTTTCGTTATAAATTGTAAATTTATATTGCTTAAACTAGTATATTTATATGCCTGTATATCATTGACTACTGTTGACTACATTGTATATTCTATGTATGTAAACTCATGGGCTTAAAGCCTAATGTATTCTGTATAAAACCAATAAAACCAATATTATCGCAACATTGTGTTTGATAATAAGATAAGAAACTGGAACACAAAATGATACTGATTTGAAGTATGGAGATACTAAAAGACTGTGTAAAAAAAACTACTATGTTAAATACTTATTAGCAAACACTAAGAAAAACACTAATCGGACTATATAATTGGAAGGGATGCATTCCCGAGCTTGATTGCGTGTTTCAGTATTACTGTTTGTTGTATCCTTTTCTGACACTCGAGCACTCATTAATCTATTAGTTGTTATAATAAATTTCGGGAACCACATTGCCAACCATCGGATATGCAAGATGAGACCAATGCTTTAAGTTACCACCACCAAGACGTGTGCATGTTTAATATATTTACAAAAACAACTGTCGTCAACACAACAATAGGGCGGAAGTTTGACACCTACTAAACGTACCATGAAGACAAATACAATCTGTTTCATATCAAAAAAATAACATAAATTGTATTAATTCAATAAATTTCTTAACCTGTAAGTATTATAAATAGCCTATGTACTACCAACAGTTTAGTTTAAGGGACAGTTGAAGCGAGCCACTATGCATAACATGACTGGTTTCTTTTCTTTTTGAGAAATGTTTACTGAGCCTATAGGCAGTTAAAACGTTGTTTGATCGGATAATAATGTAAGCTGCGTGAATTTCTATTTTGTTATCAACAATAAAAACAATAAGAGATAAAATATGATGACTTACTTACAAGTAAGCCAATCCAAAGAATTTTAATTGTTTTATTACATATTATTTAGTGCATTACGTCAAGTATAAAGCGAATAAAATACAGAATAAACATTATATCTACCAGGTATTTTTGGAATATTATATTAAGATCTATCCGATAATGCCACTGAATACTACAATATATTTTGAAACGTAAAAACGGTCGATTAAATGTTAGAAAAAGCGAAATCGCCAATATGACAGAACGTTAGAACGACAAGCGCGACAATGGATTCATTGTCGTATTGGCGACCTTTTTGTCGTTCTTGTTGGTATATGTGTCGTTCTTTCGTGTTGGCGTGTTGGTGGGTTCGAAAGTCGCCAAAACGATAGCATGCCAGAAAGACAAATATACTCACATAAAAGTCAAAACAACGACAAAAGTGATAATTGTCTTATTAAGGCTCTTTGCTGTTGTTTCGGTGGGTATATTTGTCGTGGCATGCTAGAGGGTTCACAGGTCGACACACGCCAACACGACCAACACGCCAGAACGAGAAAAGTGCGACAAATTTTATATTTGTCGTATTGAAGCCCTTTTGTCGTTCTGGCATGTTAATTTGTCTTTCGTTCGTGTGGAGAGCGATATGACAGATATCAGCCACCATATGTGCCCCTTACATAAGGTGTATAGTAGAGTGCAATGGATGCATGGTTACGCATTCTATGTATTGATATATGATACCATTTTTTCAATATCCTGACACAGTCTGTGAATAATGTTATCATAATAGTTTTCATAGTCATTGTAATTACTAACTCGAAAACAACAATAACATATATCAATTACATATTAACATAGGCAATACCACCTAATTACTACGTCATTATGAGGTTAATTACTAAGGTAACTTATAATACTCCATGTTACGTGTCTAGCGTTATGTTTAATACAATTATTTTGTGTGCCGGTCTACCTCAGCATAATGGAAATATAAATAATTTTCTATTTTGAAAAAATCATTCTTTTCCTTCTTTTTGCTTCTCGTAAAGGTTGATTTTCTGGAATGAAATATTGTGTATTAAAATTGAACAGTTATAATTATAAAAAGAATATATTGATCGTACGTAACAATCGTGTCCCGTTTGATCACAACGTTCGACCAAGTGTATATAATAATTCATATTCCGGAGAGATGTTTTGTTACTACAACACTTGACTTAGTGTACTCAATATGTACGTGTTTTATACGCACGTACCTGTTAAACATAACAAACTTTATGTATAAGTTTTTTCTACAATGTTTTGTCCTATTTCCATTATTTGAGTAATAATGATCAAACTGCTGTCCTCAAAACACTGCCTGGTTTATTGATAACTGCTAGGGCTATTCATCTATAATTTTCAGCTGATATTTTGAATTCCGATGGCAAAGATCTGGTCATTAAAACGAACCTTTAAGTCGACGTAAAACCGTAACAGTTGCATTATTTTATTATTAGCACGATGAACCAATCAGGTTCGTTATACACCCACGGTGAACCAATCAGGTTCGTTATACACCCACGGTGAACCAATCAGGTTCGTTATACACCCACGGTGAACCCGGTTCTCTCGGTATTTCCTGGATTGTCTTTATTGCAATTACAACTATCATAAATATATCTTATGTGGTTCCGCTTTAACTGGATTTTCTCTAAAAAGAGACTTCCTTTAAACGAAACATACCATTAAAGCTGAAAGTGTCGTCCCTAATCAGCCTTTACGGACTGCACAGGTTTGTATGGGACGACACTTAATGCACATGCATTAAGCCCCATTTTTGTTCAGACCCCTGCTAATAAATACAATTTTACCATTTTGTTTTCGGTGACTTTTAATTTTGATTTTGGTTTATATCCAGATAAGTAGATTATGTATAACAACTATTTTGTATGCGGGTTTTGTGTGTCGTGTTGTTCAATCTGGCCAGTGCGTCATGATTCATACAATTTTATGCATATGTTGAAATTCATATACATAATCCAACACTATTTTAAGACGCCTAATATCATATTAAGCTAATAAGTGCATGTTTAATTTTACTTATACGACACATTTATTTCTCAAACATACTTCATTTTTATTGATAATACTATTTTATTTCAAATCGTTGCATTGATTTTACTCGAATACATTTTAAAATAACATCACTTAAACATTGTGCGGAGGGAAAATAATGGTGTCACACGTTTTGAAGCCTGACATAACTACATGTATAATTAGGCCACATATGACCGCTTTGACACAAACATAGTATACGCAAAGGAATTTGCTTATAACCGGTCATTATTCTGTCGATAAGTTCTAGACTTCTCTATTTTACATTTCAACATAATGCGCACTCACTGCACTAAAACTGAACAAATTGTTTGCATATCTTTACATTAGGATGCTTAAATGGTAAACTTTGTCTAAGTACAGCGCACAATTTTCAGCATCATATTCTTTCTTTATAAATACACTTGCACTTGATGACTTTTGAGAAAGTAAAACATGTTCAAAACGCATTTATTCACAGAGACGAAAGAAAACAACTGCGAAATTCAATGAACCTGTGCATTCATAATAGGCTGGTAATTGTTATCTTCCGGTAAAGTGATATCGTATCATCTGTTTAAAGCGTCTCTATGAAATGATAATATGAATCCTTGAGTTGTATGGCAGCAGCTTACGGACGGGTGTAGGTGAGTTATTGCTGATTAAGTGTTGATTTATTCATTGTGAAAACCCGCCCGCTATTTGTTTGCAAACCGGGTTGTTTACATTTGCCGTTTGGCTGAAGTTAGTGGTCGATATCGGAAGGGCGTTAGGCTAATTGTAATAGTTTGCCACCCTACATCAAAGTACAACTTAACCCATTTATGCCTAGCGTCTAGAAAAAAGGCCTAGGCAAACAGCGAAGACTAAATAGATGAGACGCCGCATGATCTCATCAGGGTCTGCGCTGTTTGCTTAAAGAAATTTCTGTAAGAAATATTCTAAATATAGAAATAAATATACTAGACATCCCTAATTTTGGAAATAAATGAATCCAATTTAGAAGGATGGGAGAGTCCACTAGGCATAAATGGGTTTCAGTGAGGTATAGGAGCCTCGCTCTGGTAAAACGGGGCCTTATTCATGTGTAGTCTGCACAGGCTTATCAGGAACGACACTTTCCGCTTTAACACTGTTTTTTGATTGATTGATTGATTGATTGATTTATTCGTGAATATATAATATGTCATACAACAACAGTTCATACAATACATTTTTAAAGTCACAACATTTAATAATTTGATTGCAGTTATCACAGATTTAGAATCACAGTGCATTGATAGATCACATTTATAAATCACAGTCAACGTTAATCAGTTACAATCATTTACACATACATAGTCAGTAAATATGGCAGAGGCATGGAATACCAAGACATAATATATATATAACACAGGATGACCCATGAAAGTTTTACAACTTATTTCCAATGGGGTCCTATGGATCGCTGTCAAAGGAACAAAAAGCATATGTTATTAACAATCACTGGTAATAATACTATCCTGTTATCACATTTAAATGTACGTACCAATACTTTATTGATGACTAATTTAAACAACAGGCATATATATAACAAACCAATCACATAAAACATTAATTAAAACAAATAAGACTTTTAGTAAAAAATAAAATCAGCATTTTCTTTCAATTTCATATTGTCTGTGAGAGCAGTCTTCACTTTCTTTTTAAATTCANTAGCATTTTAACAGTTATGCGTGATTATGTTGTATCTGATAAATACATTAAAAATAGAAACATTTTTTTTCACGGTCCACGGACGATTCGTTTAGTGTGTATATCATTTCTTAAAGTCTTAGTCAATGGGACATACTTCAATGAATTTAAATCGTGCATAATTTCACTTATTTCAATGAATACTATGTATTTGATAAAAAATGCATTTTCCGTAACTCTGCTTATGTTCGAAAGCATTTAATGCGGATGTAAAATATACATTCTTGTACGCTTGTATATGAGCTTACGATGCGTGTTTTTGCACTTTCAACCCTTTGATAGACAAGGGCGCGAACTCGAAACACGATGCGAGAGCAAGCGACTACGATACGCATTCTTTCGCGATTTCGCATCAAAATTTCTCATCGTGATCTCTCTCACTCGTATCGCGTTCACGCGTTTTCACGATTATAATCCTTAAGTCGAAAGTGAGAAACATCGAGTATTGGTGCACATTAAAGAACACAGTATAAAAATGTTACCACATAAATATTAAAATATAACACACATACATGAATGTTTAGAACAAAAAACGGTTTTACTATACATGTATAAACATTACAATTTCCAATATAAATATATTGTCCATGACAAATATTTTTTAGAGTATCGATAAGTAGTATATAATATGTATATACAAATTTTACAATACAAATACAAACTTGAGTGACATAAAAACCGCAATCTATCAAATCCTTATTGGATTTTACTAAATATTTCTATATATACAACATATATATTTAACTACAACACACAAACAGTAAATACTGTATTTTGCAAGGTTTGGTACCTAAGTACGATAATGGTACGAAACGGGAGCAATATTGGCGTGTTCTGAGAAAACTGGGCAAAATGCTTGTGCGTAAATTGTCATCCCAGATTAGCCTGTGCATTCCGCACAGGCTTATCAGGGACGACAATTTCCGCTTTTATGGAATTTTTCGTTTACATGATGTCTCTTCTTAGCGAAAATCTAGTTTAGGCGGAAAGTGTCGATCCGGATTAGCCTGTGCGGACTGCACAGGCTAATCTGGGATGACACTTTACGCACAAGCATTTTGCCCAGTTTTCTCAGAACACGCCAATATTGCTCCCGTTTCGTACCATTATCGTACTTAGGTACCAAACCTTGCAAAATACAGTATTTACTGTTTGTGTGTTGTAGTTAAATATATATGTTGTATATATAGAAATATTTAGTAAAATCCAATAAGGATTTGATAGATTGCGGTTTTTATGTCACTCAAGTTTGTATTTGTATTGTAAAATTTGTATATACATATTATATACTACTTATCGATACTCTAAAAAATATTTGTCATGGACAATATATTTATATTGGAAATTGTAATGTTTATACATGTATAGTAAAACCGTTTTTTGTTCTAAACATTCATGTATGTGTGTTATATTTTAATATTTATGTGGTAACATTTTTATACTGTGTTCTTTAATGTGCACCAATACTCGATGTTTCTCACTTTCGACTTAAGGATTATAATCGTGAAAACGCGTGAACGCGATACGAGTGAGAGAGATCACGATGAGAAATTTTGATGCGAAATCGCGAAAGAATGCGTATCGTAGTCGCTTGCTCTCGCATCGTGTTTCGAGTTCGCGCCCTTGTCTATCAAAGGGTTGAAAGTGCAAAAACACGCATCGTAAGCTCATATACAAGCGTACAAGAATGTATATTTTACATCCGCATTAAATGCTTTCGAACATAAGCAGAGTTACGGAAAATGCATTTTTTATCAAATACATAGTATTCATTGAAATAAGTGAAATTATGCACGATTTAAATTCATTGAAGTATGTCCCATTGACTAAGACTTTAAGAAATGATATACACACTAAACGAATCGTCCGTGGACCGTGAAAAAAAATGTTTCTATTTTTAATGTATTTATCAGATACAACATAATCACGCATAACTGTTAAAATGCTAAAGAATTACACGAATTATCAGGTAAACAATGATTTGTCGCAGATATAGGTAAATAAAAAATAAATCGTAGATATAGTGATTTCTACGCAAAATTAGACGATTTAATAATTTGGAGAGTTCTATTGTTGTCGTTATATGTTTTCATACTACGAGGATTGCTTATATAAAGTGTAAAATAAATCTCTCATTGTATGAGCACTGATGGCCGAGTGGTCTAAACGATAGACTTTTATTCCAGGGGTAAGTGGTTCGAGCCAAGTTGATGGTAACTTTTTTGTTTGTTTAATTTTATTCTTGTTTTTTTTTTAAATGGAGCTTTACAGATCCAATGTTTACATTTATCAATATTAAGCATTTAATGACAAACTGTAAAAAGGTCCCTTTTAGATGTTTACTAAAAAATGCCACAAGGTAAAATGTATAACTCATTGGTTGTTTATTTGATTAAAAAAAAGTAATTTTGTTTATTTGCCTTTTCAGCGAGGCTACTTTGAAGTAATTATCACTTTTATCTTTTTTTTTCGAATCATTAATAGAAAAGATAATTTAAGCTTCATTTTGGGAAAACAGGGCTTAATGCATATGTATTAATTGTCATCCCAGTACCAGAGACTCTCTTTAAACGAAAAACACCAATAAAATCAGAAAGTGTCGTCCTTGATAAGCTTGTGCGCACTGCACAGGCTAATCAGTGTGCACAGGACACCACATATTTGACATGCATTAAGCTCAGTTCCCTAAACGCAGACAATACGTACATATATCAATGACAAACTAGCTAATGTCGTCGCACAAGCTGTTAAACACTATTGATTACATACACATACTCACTGTTTGCAGTGTACCACCAGTGGTGAAGTATAAACAGGCTAATCAGTGTGCACAGGCAGATGCGGTGGTTATCGTTCCTGGCGTAGTTTAGAGCAGACCGACTTGCAAAACTCCCTCTCAACATTAAAAATTATATCTGGCACCTTCATATTTGGCATATATCAATGTGCTGGTAAGATAAAAACGTTACAATTGGTAATATAATATCGTATTTATGTTTTGTATGTTTATTTATTTGTCTAAAACTACAGAAAATCCTGGTTATTGATAATAATGTGCAGATTATTCACGCAAGCTACTTTGTAAAGATATCAATCATTAACCTGATATTAACCTGATACATATGACCCATATAACCATAGTAGACACGCTCGAATTTGCCTTTATTGAATTTTATCCTACCAGTGTTCCATGGATGAGAAATGGCAATGTCACAGTACATTAGTGTGATTCTCTTTAACCTGTCTAACCTGATTCCAGTACTGATGTATCATTCATATTATACCGTACATTGATATTTTCATTCATTACGGTAAGTGTCAGGTATTTATATTTACTTTTTGGCAATCTAAAACGGCGATTGATTAAGGCCTATAAAAATCCCTTGCAAACCACGGACATTTAAATCAACTTAACAATGCAGTACGAACGGTTCTGATACAAGAAAGGAAAAGGCGATTATTCCACCGTTGTTACATTTCGGAGAAATGCGATAAGGAATATCTGGGTGTGTACTATCATATATTAAATTAATATTATAATTTTTTGCTATTATATTAAAACCATATTTTCATTCCAATGAATGTACAATATGTATATAAAATGTAAACAAAACATGTTTATGTGCGAAACTATTCTTTGATTTAAAATGAAAAAAGTATAAGCTAATCGCTAATCAAAGAATCCAATAATAGATTTTAATACGACACATATGACGTGTACGTATCAACAATTAGAGATTCACACGAGTTCAGGTAGCGATTATATTTGATACCTACTCATGAAGTAGAAATATCTGCAGTACATGTTTTTAGTTAGAAGAAGATATGTGTCAATGCAATTTGCTTTATTGATGCTTCAGAGCTTCCAGTGTGATACGTTACACCCAACAAATACATACATAATAATAAGCGTATTCCTTCATTATTTAATATCCCATAATATAACACGATTCAGCGCAATATGTGTTTGATGTTCTTGTGAAGTACGAAACACACATTGTATTGAATACTTATCGTCTCAAAAACCCAACATCCTGAAATAGGTATGACCTAACTTGAGTAGGAACCAATGCATTGCTTTTGATATCAGATAAACTAAACCCCGGATACATTTCGAGGAGGGAGAGCATAAACTTAACATTTAGTAGCATCTACAAATGCTTTATTGGTTAACTGTACATGTAACACACATTGCAAAACAAAGTAAGAATAGTAAAATCTAGACCGTGCCTTTCAATTTAATAACATATACTGGTATATCGTTCAATTCTAGTTTTATTCATAAATATGTGTGACTGGTCATTAAAATTGTGTAAAACTATGTTTAAAGACTTTGAGAAATACACATGTACAGAAATTATAGCGTGTAAGTATCGTATTGTCATTAAACGTTCAGACAATACACTATTTAAACGTTTCACTCGAACTGATAGGTGTTTTATTGTATGTCAGAATATGCCAACGTTTAACAGAATCAACAAGTGAACGTAACACTATTCTTGTCTAGTTGTCATGTTAAAATGTTAACAAATGCTATTAATAAAACGCTGTCAGGTAGTTCATTTTTATCGAACATAAGGCAGCCGGTCAAACTATTCAACAAATGATGTCCCCTCAACTTTCATGTCGGTAAACGTACTTTTATGTTATGAACATTTTAGAGTCAACGCTAGTCAAATACCTACTTGAATAAAAAGTGATGTTATGAACTAACGTTTTAATTTTTAAACGGTCGAGTGTCTCTTCATGAGTTGTTTTATTAGCTCTATAGATGGTTCTATGCAGATTGTGCATGTTTTGATATTGGATTACGATTATGTTGATTTTGTATGCATTAATCTACTTTCACAATCGCCTAAAATGACATATGGCGCTGTTGCTAAGCGCTTTAGTAAAAGCATTTAACTACATGAGCAAATAAACATGGTTCATTTTTAATGTTCTTTTTTAAATGTGTAAAACGCATTTTGAAAAAAAAAATACAAGTTACTAAACGGATGCAACGAGTCTATATATGTATAGTATTGATTTACAGGTTCATTAAGTTTTTTGTTTATCTTCTCCTCTTCATGTGTTTATAAGACAAGACGATAAAAGACGATAAAAGACGATAAAAACTCATATTCGAACGGTATTTAACAAAATGATATTTGCATTTTATAACATGTTGATTTGTAAAGGCTGACGTTCATCATACCGACGAAAAACATTTCATGTACATCTTAAAGGTATACAGATTCACTCGCAGTTTATTTCATGCCGACGTGCAAAACCGCGATAAAAGAAATGTTTCATGTCAAACACAGGATTCCACAAAAGACAACTGAAAAAAAACTTATGAAAATCAATTGTATTTTCCGACGTTTAAATTGGTATAATATAACATAAATACATAGGAGAATATAGATTTGATTTGTTGATTATAGATCAGGTTTATCATGCGAGGCCTAGAAAACAAAAAGTTTGCGTTTTCGTTTGCGTGCCGAGCATGATAAACCTGATCTATAATAAACACCTCTATTATTCAATTTATCCCACTTTTTATTCAGTAAACCTTTTTATTTAAACAAAATTAGTTTAAACTGGATGCTTTCGATAGATTTATGACGTCATTTTGTCGAAAACATGACGTCATTTCGTGCCGTGTATTATAGCAGAAATTCAATCAACGGGGCTATAATCAACCGAATTCGCTGTAAAAGTGGAATAAAATAATGATAACCTTGATAATTATGATTATTTGCGTTATTAATTACTCACCGATCGATGATAATTAGACTGAGATACTGTTTTTTGTTTTAATGCCTATAGTAAACAAACTAGATTATACAATTTCTAGTAATAAACTAAAACTACTTCGATAATTTCTTCCTATACTTTTTAACACCGCTGTTTTATAAAATATAAATGGTATATTAAAATCGAAAATAAGCTAAAAATAAGCGTAATCAAAGACATTTGGATGCTGATCAGCTGTATTCCATAACGATAAATACATGTTTACTACATGCCGTTCTTGTAAACCACGTCAACCATTGCACACGTGATACTCAAGTGAAACATTTGTTTAAAATTGTTTAGTTATCAGCGTTAAATAGAAACATAATATGATGTATAAATAGTGCATATTGTGTTAGAAGGTTTGGTGTGGTTCATTAGGTACGAATAAATATATATATGTTACACACGTCATTGAATGTAATATCTAAAATAAGTTTAAAGATGTTTGGCAGATTACAATTTGAGGGATCCGAACATGTTTTTAACGGTTTATATACCATTTATTGTTGGATTGATGCATTTCCTTGATAAGAATAAATTAACTGGATAAATATCCGTGAGTATTACCATCAATTTTACTTTCAACGCAGGTATACGCACCTGTTTTATAATCTATGTTAATGTTATTCTCGGAAACTAATCAACCCAAATATTAACCGCATGGCTTACATCTGTATGTGTGTACTTGATGAGGACTTAATGGAATGAATAAACTTGTTTAAATAATCATAACCCTGCGTTGATATCACAGTAAAACGTTAGCAGGCTAATGCAATCTTACAATATAAAGTGCTACGGGCATCGGGGGAAACAGGTGGTTTGAGTGAAAACATTCTCCACATACTCAGGTGCAAGGGTTGTACGGTGCGAGGTTCGGCAGAGAGTTGGTTTGCTAAAATTTATGTTATAAGACCGCGTGGAGTTGTACTCGTTCTTATTCGTCTGTTACGGTAGCCAGTTGTCTGACGTTAACCTTAGCTAAATTTCGAAATTCGTGAATCAACTAAGATGCATTCCAATTAAAGTTGATGTTTAAGATTTATGATTTATGAACTCAATTATACAATTGGACGTGCTGCATCTATTCGGACGTCTCTCAATTGACAGAACCCTAGTAACACCGTTGAGTGACTGTGTTCGTTTCTCGTTAATGAAAACAGCGTGCATAAACGTATCTCGAATGATAATTATTTGCAATTGAATTAATACTTAAAATGTACCGAGATATTGTAATTACTTATTAAATTAATAAACGATTAATGTTTTAAAGCGAAGGAAATAATGGATGGGTGACATACATAGGCACATTAGTAACACCATGTGGTCAAAGGAACGCTAGCACATCGTGGCGTAGTGGATAAGGTGTCCGCCTTGCGACCGGGGAGTATTCTTTAAATCTTCCCCAAAGACACCAAGTACTGGTTCTAGCCAGGCAACGGACTCGACTGCGTTTGATAAGCCTGAAGCTTTCGATGTTTTCGAGCTAAACACAGTTTTAAAGTAAACTAATGAACGCTTTTTATTAACAAACAATTTGGACACAATTTTCCTGAAGCACCTTCAGCTGTATGTAATATTTAAGTCACACTGTAGACGTATTCGTAACGCAATATTTTACACTTAGCAATGGACTCGTGCACTATAGATATAAAGCTTAGTTTGTACTTCGTAGGTTTATTTCGACAATTCCAGCATGATGATTGGATACAAACATGCATTCACGTTATAAGAAGCTACAAACCACAGACTGTAACAGACAACGATACATCATAAATATCGGCAATTTATTTATTCCGTACAAAATAAAAAGTCGTGAATATAACATACTCTATTAAAATGGTATATATCTATACACAACATGTACACATGACAAAACAAGAATAAAAAAGTTAAATTATACTGGAGGTAGATATTTAAAAACAACTCTAATTACCCTAAGTAATGTAAGTCGATTCTCAAAAAAGAGCAATTCAGTCCATTCATAACTGAAATGAAAATTATGTTTATAAAACTAAAACAATGAATGTTTTAATAATGATACTTCCTTCAACTTCGAGGAACGCATCTGTAACACTTGTATTAAACCCACCAATCGAAAACAGATCTACATTTGGTATCAAAGGTATTTTCAAATGTTATGAAATGTTTTTGTATCCTGACGTTACGTCCCTTTCCTTTAACGGGCCCCTTGAGGACACTGTCTTGTGCGTGTTTTAGTTTCTTTTTAATGAAAACAACGCACGTAACCGCATCTTTAATGAAACATGAACATATCACAACATATTAGACCGCGTTGTATACATATGATTACTATTACCACATCTTTCACAGTCAAACATGTGGTATATCAAACTGGTCTGGGAGGTCGGTTCTTGATGTAGTCAGCCAAAAATGCATGTGTTTTGATTCGCTCCCGATGGTCCAATAGCTCCGGGTGGTCGTCAAGGATTCCAGGGTGAATGGACAGAGGAAAAGTGAAGGTCTCAAAGACGCTGAGATCCGCAACTGAGAGCTGCAAGTAACAGATATGGATAAATACATAAGACACACATACACACGCACGCGCACGCACGAACACACACACACACACGCACGCACGCACGCACGCACGCATGCACGCACACACACACACAGACACACACGCACACACACACATATATATATATAGTGAAGATGCATGATTTATGAAGAAGAATATGTGTGTCCGGAAGTGATTAGCATTTGCGCAAACAAATGGTCAAAGAATCGTACAATAAAGGTATTGGAAATTGATTTAATATTACTTTGTGTTTCTTTTGTCGTGTAATGAAAATTGTACGACAACCAATAGAACTTAATTGGGCATTTTTAACAAAGTACCTACATTTAAACAAATACTATTCTGATTGAGTTATCGAGAGGCTTAAATTTGTATGTTGTTTATCGGTCAATACAAATACTGGTCCGCTATTCGTTCCAAATTATACATCTCAAATAAAGCATGCACCAAACGATAAAGCTATCCTCCGACATATCTTACATTGTCTCCCACAAAGTATCCACTCCTGTTGTTGTTTTCCACGTTTTCCTTCAGGATTGTGTCAAGGATATTTGTGAACTTTGGATAGATTTCATCTTTTAATCTTTCTTCTATTTCGGTCTGAAATTAAATATAAATTGGTTTCGTAATCAATATAAATATGCTAATATTTATATATATACCTTTTAATTAATGTATTACAAAAAGCGCAGTTCAATAACTTTCTTATCTGAGTTTAACTTATCAATTCAACCATTAATGTGTTATTCGAATCACCACAAAGTTTATGCATTTCATATCATCAATGTTTAATTATTGGATATTACTTTCAAATAGTTTTTGATGTCTTATAGCGATAAGGAAATCCGAGTGCATTTTATATAGTTTGTTTTACCAGACGTTATTGAATAAAGTCTAACCTTTTTGCACTGATCCTGTTCGTGTATCCACTTTGCAACTTCGCTTCTCAAGTCATCCATTGTGTCCATCACCTCCTCGACACGTGCTTGCTCCCAACTTGATTTTCCAATCAAACCTGTCGGTTAGTCAAGACAATACAGAATTAATACACAGTTGAGGTGTATGATAGGTAGGACTTGAAGGGTCGGCTAAGACATTTTTATTTATAGAAATAAATACTCTATGATAACTCGTTGATCAAAATGTCGTGGAAATCAACAAATTAAAATTTCGTCGAGCTACAACCTTATTATATTATATTGTCCTTTATTCATGGCAAGGAACGAATTGACAAGAGTGAGACATAAAAAATATTTACTAAACAAGACACACAAATATACAAGAAACACTTAAATATGGGATCGTCGCCTTGGAAAGGTCCTTTCAAAGCCTTCGGGGTTTTACCGGTTTTGAAGAGCTCCAAATCTCAAAATTACAACCTACAAGTGTCATTTCTTCATCAATTATGTAAGAAGGCGATTCGGTTCAAATGTCAAACATGTAATTTTATTTGTCTTTTCTTGTGAACCTAAGCGGTTCCGTCCGGTTATCAACTTGCTCAAATAAATACACAATGGTTGATGGGCGAGCACTGACCGAGTAAAGTTTGAATTACGGAGTAAAAGCCCTGTAACACATTCGCTTATGTTATTTGTATTTCATAAATTTATTTATAGTGGATTAATAGATTAAACACTAGCCTCGCTCTGTTAAAACTTGGCTTAATGCATGTGCATAAAGTGTCGTCCCAGATCGCACAGGCTAATCAGGGACGACACTTTCCGCTTTTATTGATTTTTTTTGTTGAAAAAAGTCTTTTTGTAACGAAAATCTCGTCTAGGCGGAAAGTGTCGTCCCTGATTATGGGACTACACTTTACGCACATGCGTAAATAAATACAGTACCAACCGAATTCTCTGGCGAGATATCTGCATATAGTCAGACTCTGTGACAGCTTCTTCCCGTCCACCTCAAGTACAGGCAGAGCCCGCTGTGGCATCTCTACAATAATGATTAAACACAAATAATGGATACTCGTTCTGTGAAACCTGGGTTGATTGCATGTGCGTAAAGTGTCGTCGGACATTAGCCTGTGCAGTTCTCATAGTCTAATCAGGGACGACACTTTCTGTCACAACTTGAAATTCGCAAAGAAGAGACCTCTTTTGAACGAAAAATTCAATAAAAGCGGATAGTGTCGTCCCTGATTAGCTTGTGCGGAATGCACGGCTTATCTGGGACGACACTTTACGGACATGCATTAAGCCCAGTTTTCCCAGAATGTTGCTCAATGGCTCGTCATCAAACGATAGCGTTTTGATAGAAAAACACTCGTATGTTTCAAGTTCATTAAAATGTATAGTCGCCTAGCTTCCCTTAAGGTCCTCCATTTTACCAATATAAGTACTATCAAACTTCAAATTTAGCAATACATATCTAAAAAACAACAGTTTATTCGTTCTGCTTTTAACGAACATACTGTACAAGGTGCAAATGTCAAAATTGTATGAAATCTTTGAAATGTTATATTATTTAAAATTAAAAAAATATTGTAATATGGAAAGCAAATGCCATATGTGTACTAAACCAACTCGCTTATCAGTCTAGTTAAATATGACATACACACATTTAATCTGGCTTTCAACAAGATGTGCTTACGTTAAGATAACGCAGATATTCCTCGACCAAAAATAAGTTCCCGAAACAGCGAATACTGATAAGAATTGATATTTTAGTATTTGAAAGATATACAATTATCTGAAAGAGACATATATTAATCTGAAGGAGCAGTTTGATTGAAGTGAGGTTTAGACTTTGAATTCTGTGCTGCCACGAATAACTTTCTAACTTAAAGAAAACAACAAGATGGTTAAACATGTAAATTTTCAATACTGTTCTTATTTATTACCTTTGATTGCATGATAACCACCCGCAATTCTTAGTCGTATTTTTAAATAACTGTATTTTTTAATAATGAAAAGCATTCACATAATGTAAAGTATTCTTAATCAATATTTCTTATAACAACATAAAATATGTAATTACATACTTATAAAAATTGCTCAATTAACAAGGTGATTTTTTTTTAAATTATGAATATGAATATTATTTAAAGAAATTTGCAAAGTGTCGATCGTGTATACAAATGGCCCTCCTTAAACTAAAAATTACGCAAAACACGTATAATTCGTAAATTTCAGATCACAGAGGTATTACGATTCCAAAATATTCGTCACTTACTGCAGTAACGATATGAGTATTTAGTCTTTATTGAAATGACCGAAACCACACCATATTGTTCTTCATAAAAGGTATCCAGTTTATCAATGGCTGGACGCATTAGCGTATAATTTGAAAATTGTAAATCCGCGTTTCATATCAGGCATTTAGTACCGTGTAACCCTTCGAAAATAGAAATTATGATGAAGATTTAATAGATATTCGAACAATAAACTTTCTGACAACATCGGTCAAAACTATTAACCGGCTGTCAGAAAAAAACTACCAGTGCTGATGTGGCAAGTTGTTAAAGTAAATGGTGGCGAGTGTAAAAAAGCATTATATCTGATGATAATACAGCAAGGTTCGTTGACATTAATTTGCTTTTATAGGGCGGAGATAATTGAGACGGGTCGTTTAGTGCGTGGTAGTAGTGAATTTGGTACAAGTCAAGAATGAAGTACTACGTGCAAATATATTAAAGCCGGTGTTAACCTATTAAAATTGACAGATACATTAATTATTTTCTGATACTATTTTTATAAATAAATTTCATCAACCAAGACATACAAGTTATAAGCATGCGTTGTCTAATCGTCTGATTTTTATTTTAAATTAAGAGGAATAAATGAACTTCATTCTTGGAAAACGGGCTTAATGAATGCACGTAAACACTCATGCCTGATTAGCCTGTGCACTCCGTACAGGCTGATCAGGGATGAAACTATCCACCTTAGCGTGATTCTCGTTATGAAGAGACTTACTTTACACGAACAATTCCATAAAAGCGGAAAGTGTCGTCCCTGATTCGCCTGTGCGGACTGCACGGCCTAATCTGGGATGACAATTTAAGTTCATGCATTAAGCCCAGTATAAGGTGTATGAAACAAGGGTTTTGATCAATTAAAAAAAATCAAAACAAATAATCCGTGGAGAAACTTGAAGTATATTAAACCTTTAGACAATGTTTCGTTAAAAACTGTGTTGTATTTTAATCACACGCGTGATTCATCTTGCCGTGTATTTGTTGCGCCTTCTTGTGTAGTAAGTGATTCTTAAAGTTGAGAATAGGTTCCTGTTAATATAATAATAGGTTTCTTCCCTATCGTTGTATAATGTGTTAGGTGGGGCTTAAAAGTACGGCGAGACTTGCTGAATCGTTGTTTTATTCGTTCCGAGCCTGATATCTTACACAACGATAGAACAGTTTCCTGTTTTTGATTTTTTATCATACCTATTCGCCCCCCTTAAAAAAATAAAATAATCGATGCGACTCTTCCTTTTTAGCGTATGTTGTATGAAGTTTGACGTGTAAATCATGGCGTCATAAACACTTGCGCTTAATATTTGTAAAATAAGTTTTTTTTGTGTGTGCTGCATTTGGAGTCTACAATATATAATATAATAATATAATATAGAATAATACATATTGGTATCAATTGCTTGTTTTGTCGGATGTAATTCTATTTTACTAAATATGATGACTTAATAGTAATACATGTCGAGTAATATGACCTTCCTCCTAACATTGACTGATATAAAACCTGTTTACGCGATATGTACAAATTAAACCAGGCACCTTAATATCAGGCAGATATTAATGTAGTGGTATGATAAAAATAGCTTTAGAACCACGACACCGGGGTTCATCTTAGAGATCGTGCTGTGTCTTTTCGAATCTTTCAATGCCAACATTGCTTTAATGTCACAATTAATATCACATGGCAGTTACAGTCGACCGTGAAATGATTCGGTTAACCGCGGGACATGTAAATTATCTTCAGCGTACCGCAGAGTTAAACCTTTTAACCGCAATTCTCATTTGATATTACTGCTGTAAAGTAGTATATACTAGTGTGATCTGTTTAATGCTTTAAATGTTCAGTCTATTATGTACATTGTGTTAAAATTATTGAAAATACAAATATTTTCAACCTTTTTTTTGTTGTTTTTTTTACATCTTGTCTGTCTGAAATGGATTTTGCGGGCTAAAGCTACTTATTATTGTTTTCTATATCTGAGTCTTAAGTTCAGTTTCCCGTCACAAATGTACACATATGCAACACGAGCAGGTAAATCATTAGTGCATAAAGAGCATGTAAGTGAGGGTCAATTAAATTGGGCATATTAATGTTTCTTTTGGACACGTGTGTAAATTAAAGAATTAAGTTAAACTAATTTATTTAAATTAACGGCTTAGACTTTCGTTGTTTACAATGCGTTGTGCGTTAAATAAAATGAGCCGCGCTCGCTCTAGGAAAACGGGGTTTAATGCATGTGCGTAAAGTGTCGTCTCAGATTTGCCTGTGAAGTTCGCACAGGCTTATCGTGAACGACACTTTCTGCCTTAACTAGTTTTGCTAAGGAGAGACTTCCTTTAGAAACATATACCATAAAGCGGATGATGTGTCGTTCCTGATTAGCCTGTGCGGATTGCCTTGCGCACGTGCATTATGCCCCTTTTTCCCAGAGCGAGACTCAAGTATATTAAATGGTCGTATTGACAATTAAATTTTACTTTAATAATTACTGCACTCAATATATCATAACATATAACAGTAACAACAGAAACGTATGTATAAAAGGTAATTAAACATTTTGGATGTATACAAACTCATGTTATTAATCCATACTCTCAACTTCTCCCCTCTTGATAGCTATCACACAATAGGCGATGTCGTCTATTTGTATAAATACGCTCCGTGAAAATAACGAACACATAAAAGTGATACTTCATTTCATTGAGAAAAATATCTATTTCGTATGAACAGGGTTATTTAGTTCTTTAAAACTCGAATGGGGTATAATTGTTTATTGATATTGTAGTTCTGTTCCAATTAAATAAATAATTCATACTTTATGCATTCTGCTACTCACGATGGTCAATTATTTACAAATTATAGCGATTGTAATACCTTTCATTATGACAGGCCTGGAGCATTTTATTTGCTACCATAGGTCTTCTAGTTTAAACGAAAACCAATTTTAATTATTTTTTTAAAGAAACATGCTTAGACATACAAAATTGGAAATAACGAATACATTAATGTAATGCAATATTACACATACAGTTATAATTATGAAGAAATGTGTATACTTATAAGTTAACAACGGGAAAACAGTGTGTTTTCTTAATTTGTTTCTTTGGGTTAGTATTAAACGTTTCCTCACACTTTAATGATTAAGCGTGGAATAATATCCCCACTTCAAAAGCATCCCATCGTTAATAGTTAAAAATGCTTACTAGTAATGGTTTTATTAATTCCCAATTGTTCCACGTTCTTGAAAAACGGGGCTTAATGCATGTGCGTAAAGTGTCGTCCCAGATTAGCATGTCCCATAGCACAGGCTAATCTGGGTCAACACGCTCCGTCAACACTGGATTCTAGCTTAGAAGAGACCTCCTTTAAACGAAAAATGACATAAAAGCGGAAATTCTGGTCCCTGATTAGACTGTGCAAACTGCACAGGCTAATTGTGGACGATACATTACGCATATTCATTATGTCCAGGCTTCCAAGAACGCGACTCAATTATGCTTTATCATCAAAACCTGCAAAGGTTACATACGTTGAAAACTGTCATTTTTTCCAATCTGCGAGTAGATCCCTTTAACTGAACGACCGTTTGTAATGCGCTTAAGCAACGTTTGCTAACTGCACGTGACATCATCGGGTATGGAAAATAACTAAGAAAATTAATGAATATTATTTTCCTGTAGACGATTCGAACATTTTCAACGCTTTGTTTCAAAACCCTAAATGACTGGATTAATGGTTACTATTCGTGTATAATACATTTTTTAGTGATTGTATAAAGTACTGGCATAAATCGATTTATTTACATTTTAATGCCATTCTTTCATGGGATAACACATTTAATCTCTATTGTGTTATATATTTGAGTTTGTCGAAAATGAAATAACCGTTGTTTATAAATACTTGTTACATGCCCAGTGAGGAACTATTAACGTGTTCTTAAAGTATGCAAACGGCTCGGTGTAAACAAATAGGATATTGATAAATTGACATGATTTTGGTTTACAATAATATCCGCAGAAGCATAATGATACATCGCTGGTCTAGCTTCACCAACACAATAGAATAATTCAATACATTACTTTATTTTTGTAAAATGCACAAAATTTCAGACTGTACTTACTTGCTTTCAATACTTTGAACCATTTTTCTTGGTCATCAATCCGCTCATCGACAAAATCCACTCCTGCTGCTGTAAAAAGTAGCCTCGGTATTTCGCCCCGTCCTCGAAGGTCGAAATATATCAACTTATATTTAGGCGACGCAGTTCCATTGTTCGTGTTATTGTTGTTTTCCCTTGTCTTTGTATCCGCCGAGTTTATTGACTCCATTCTTGTGAACGTCTTAGCCTTTATATCCAAGACTTATTTAAACCTTAAAATAATGCAATCAATGAACACTAAAATATTTTAAACACGTCCATACATATTGTAAATCGAATAGTTTAACTTTTTAATAAATCCTGGTGTAAAATTTTTCCGCCGTTGTGTTACAATATACGAGCGATTATTCTTCAATCAAATAAACTAATAACGTTTAAACTCGTTTCAGCCTTAAACTGTTCAAACACTCTAAACACTTTTCATCGCGTCCAGACGGACTATCGACCTATCTTGTCCAGTCGACAGCGGAGCTTGGAGTGTAACCGCTTTGTAGAAGTAGTGGTAGTAGACTGTGCAGTGTTCATTCATTCAGCGAAGTATCTCAACTATCCTTCTGTACGCGGACTCGTAGCTTTTTATACCCTCGTTTCGCTGCTGATATCGAACATACGGTCGGAGGTCAACAATAACGCCGGTGAAAAAGTATTCAAATGGGGATTGGTTGCTGTTGGCAAGCATCGCCGTGATACGAGATGGCTACTTTATTGGTGTTTTGGAACGCATTTTGTTGTCTGTCTCTGTCTGTGTTAATGGTTTTGCACTATAACGTTGATAATTATTGCATTGGTAATATTTAAATGTCGGTTTTAATGTTTATGTGATGTTGTTTAAACCATAAAGCGGTCAAAGCATTCCTAGATTGTTTCCTTAAATTTCAGGTAGGTTAACACTTGCTTTGATTTCATATGGGACTATTTAAGGAATTAACATGTTGTAGACACTTTATTTAAAGGAATACGTATAGTGCTCATGTATTTATTTACTTTTTATTGCTAAAGTTGATGCGGTATACACGTTCACTTTAGATTATTTGCATATATTTTGTTTGCATTATGATCATGCATGAAACCGCGAACGTGCCCTTTATTGATTGTACTGGTATCTAGCACGGAGTTTATCGCCCGGCCCGAAGTGCGTGCTAATTTGTTTAACCCAATGTCGCTCGAAGTGAATGCTAATTTGTTTAACCCAGTGTCACCCGAAGTGCATGCTTATTTGTTTAACCCAGTCTCGCCCGAAGTGCGTGCTATATTTGTAACCCTGTGTGTGAAGACTGTGAGTTTCAACAAGATTACGGATCGAAAAATGGTTTAGTTTTTCCTTAATTCTGAAAATATATTTGAGTCGCGCTCTGGTTAAACGTTGTTCAATTCATGTGCGTTAAGTGTCGTTCCAAATAAGTCTGTGGTATGTTTCGTTTAAAGGAAGTCTCTTCTTAACGACAGTTCACTTTGCGCACATGCATTAAAACCTATTTCATATAGAGTTAATCCCCATTATGTTTTGTACATGACCTCTTTGGAGCTTCTGAATTCATCGTACGCCAGTGCACCGAGACACCCCGCGCACGGTCAATTAACAGCATTTAGTTAACCTGTCAGCTTGTCAGAGAGGTGCAAAACATAATTTTATTCACTCGTTTAAGCAGGTTAACTCTAATGTTTACGTACGTCCCAAATACCGCGTGCTCACCCGTGTATCACATGTCAAAATGTGATGAGGTTTCAGCGGATAGTTCATGCCAGCTGGTTTAAACTCTACAGGGTATTCGCCATTCAGTGCAGTACTTCGTACGTGCCTTATGGTTTAAATGGTCCTAATACAGACGATTAGAGACGATTCAAGTAAACCATAACCTATAACAGGGTATAACATTTATATTCAAATACAGCCAATAACTTTTATAACGTTTATTTGTGAGCAATATAATGAAAACTGATATACAAAGGTAATTTACATCGAACTCAATTATCGCTAAACTGTATTTTCTAGTTGGGTAAGAAACTTAATAACGTATACTGGTTATTCATATTAAAATATTAAAAGACTGCGCTATAAGCTAAATATTTGCTGCAAAAAAACTGTTAAAACTATTGAGATGTATAATTAACAGCATATTTTAAAAACACACTAATCGGACTATATAATTGGAAGGGTCGCATTCCCGAGCTTGATTGCGTGTTTCAGTATTACTGTTTGTTGTATCCTTTTCTGACACTCGAGCACTCATAAATCTTTTAGTTGTTATTATAAATTTCGGCGACCAAATTGCCTACCATCGGATATGCAAGATGATACCAATGTTTCAAGTTACCACCATCAAGACTTACGCATTCCTAATATATTTACAAAAGCACACTATCGTCAACACAACAATAGGGCGGTAGTTTGACACCGGCTTTACTTACCATGGGGACACATACAATTTGTGCCAAATCAACGAAATAACATAAATTACATTAATCTAATAAATTTCTTAATTTGTAAGTGTTCTAAATGGCCTCAGTACTACCAACATATTATCATATTCTTCTAAATCTCATTATCGTATCCCCCCCCAAAGAGACCGTTAAAGCGAGCCATTATGCGTAGGTGACCATTTTTTTTTTAATTTTTGAGATATTTCAACTTGGTTTGATCGGATGATACTGGAAGCTATGTGGATTTGTATTTTTTATCAACAATAAAACAATAAAAGATAAGATATAAAAACTGACTTACACATAAGACCCTGCCTAACATGTATATGTTTAACTTGTTCATTGCACTGTATAACAAGTGAGAACGCCAACATGACAGACCGAAAGAACGACACAAATGGATACACTGTCATCATTGTCGTATTGGCGACCTCCTTGTCGTTCTCGCGGGTGTCGTGTTGGCGGGTTTGAAGGTATATGTTTTAATCTAACAATTTTCAAAATCATAACACGCTCTGTTAATAATTTGTGACTTTTTTTTAATCATTATACTTTTCATAGTCTTTTTAACCCGAAAATGGCAATAACATATATATGCACACCTAAATACAACAGCGTTATGCTGTAAATCACTTAGGTAATACATTATACTATGTGTTAAGTGTCCAGCGTTATATTAAATACTATTATTTTATGGGCCGGTCTTCCTCAGTATACTAACATAATAACTAATTTACTCTCTTGACAAATCCAAATTTCCTTATTGTTAGACGTAAACGTTGATTTTCTGGAATAAAATAGACCTATTGTTTTAAAAAGTTGAACAAGTATACTTTTTAAAAGAATATATTAATAGTACGAAACAATGCGTCACTTCGTTTCTTCACAACGTTTCAAAACGTGTGTATTTTAATGTTTTATCTTCCGGACAGAGCTTTATTAATATATCACTTGACTTAATGTACATAGCATGTACGTGTTTAATATACACGTACCTCTCAAAGATAAAAAAAACGTTATGAATAGGTTTTTCTATAATGTAATGGCCTGTTTCCACACGGTCGTTATTTTAATAATAATGCTCAATTAGCTATCTTGCAAAAGACTTCGTGATTTCCTGATTATTGCTAGGAATACTAATCAATTTTGCCTCGTTCTGTGAAAACCGGTATTAATGCATGTGCGTAAAGTGTCGTCCCACATAATCATGTGAAGTCGCCACCGTGTGGACTGCGCATACTAATATGGGACGACACTAAACACACATTCATTAAAATCAGTTTTCAAAGAACGCGGCTCCATTATTTTCGCTGATATTTTGTTGAATTCCGATCTGGCCATTAAACAGAACCGTTACGTTGCATGGTGAACCAATGAGATTCATTATACACCTACGGTGAACCCGGTTCTCTCGGTATTCTATGGATTTTCTCCATTGCACTTACAACTAACCTAAATATATCTGATGCGGTTTTATATTTAACTTCCTCCTTACCAATTATAGCATGATGTTTACGAAAGAAATGTGCACCAGGGAACCGTTGAAAAAAATAAAAATAAACAAATGATGTAGAATATTGTCGGGCGTGCGGCACTTACTCTACTGCATTTAAGCCTTTTGAACCAATGTCAATGGTATACATGCACACTGACGTTCTCGAGGTTTGGATAAGACTGATAAAGTTGCTATTATATTTTGCAAACATTGATTTCATCATGTTTTACTTTGCGATACTTTGCTTCTTAAATACAGTGCTTCCCTGAATGGGTTTTTAAAAACTGTAAAACGTTACCTAGAAAACGTAAATTGGTTACATGAAATACGTATTACAGATCCTTTTTTTTCCAATTCTGAATTAATGAAATAAATATTAAAAGATGCGATGTTTTGTTGTTTTATTGTTTAGCCCTTCTTTAAATATATAATTGATTTAAACATGCAATTTATGACTTACTGAATGTGTTGGAATATAAATGAAGTTTTGTTAATACTTCTTATTATAAACGTTGATGCGTTCCTTATTTTATTTATTCGTATGAAAACTCTAAAGGTTAAATAAGTTAAGTAGATCTAATCAATACAGTTTCATACTTGAATAACACTAAAATCACTCATCCCTTTTCCCGTGCACTGCATTTCATAAATGTTCAACGTCCAATCAAGTGCGTCGAATGATGTGTTCTACTCGCCATACACAAAAGTATGAACTTCTCTGATCACAATTAAATCGATATTCTATCAAAATCCACAAATATTCTCGATTTCGTAGACAACAACTGCATATAAAACTAGGCCACATATGACCGGTTTGACACAAACATGTTTATAACCGCTAATTATTCTGTCGGTAAGTTCTAAACTTCCCTATTTTACATTTTAACATACTGCGCACTCACTGCACTAAAACTGAACAAATTGTTTGGATTTTTTTTAATTAGCCTGCTTAAACGGTATGATCTATCTAAGTACAGCGCAAAATTGTAAGCAGCATATTTTTTTTTAAAAACACTTGTACTTGATGACTTTTCAGAAAATGAAACTCGTTAAAAACGCATTTATTCATGGCGTCGAAAGAAAAAAACTGCGAAATTCAATGAACCTGTACATTCATAATAGGCTGGTAATTTTTATCTCCCGGTAAAGTGATATCGTATTATCTGTTTAAAGCGTCTCTATGAAATGATAATAGGGATTCCTGAGTTGTATGTTAGTAGCTTACGAACGGGTGTCGGTACTTTATTGCTAGTTAAGTGTTGATTTATTCATTGTGAAAACCCTCCCGCTATTTTTTTTGGCGAACTGGGTTGTTTACATTTACCTGCTGTAGTTAGTGGTCGATTTTGGAAGGGCATCAAGCTAATTGTTATAGTTTGCCACCCTATAAACACAGTACAAATTAAACCTAGGTATATGAGCCTCGCTCTGGGAAAACTGGGTTAAATACATGAGCGTCAAGTGTCGTCACAGATAAGTGCAGTCCGCACAGGCTAATCTGGGACGACAATTTCCGCCAAAACGGATTTTTGCTCAGAAAAAAACTTCTTTTAAACGAAAAATACCATCAACGCGTAAACTGTCAACCATGATTTACCTGCGCGGATTGCATATATTATTCTGGGACGACATTGTTAAAATGTTAAACATGATAAATTACAACAAGTATACTAGTTTAGCGGGTTTACTTTAAACTCGTTCGAATACATGCGTTCTAGTTCAGTAACCGGACCGTATATTTATGTACGGTTACCTTCATATTTAATCTTTAACGCACTTAAAGAACCTAACTCACCGAGTGACATGTTTGCATAAAACAAGTTCGACTATATTTGTTCTAATTTTGAAAACGAACCTTACATAAAACCTTACATTTTCCTTCGGTTAACTTCGTATTTGATCTCAAAAGCACTCAAAGAACTAAACTCGTTGAGTGACATGTTTATATTTATTCAATTATTATAAATGCACTGACATTTATCGTACTTTTGTAAATTAATGATTTGATATTTGATATCCAACTACATGGAAAACTTGTACTCCCCTGTCTACACTTAACGAATATTTTGAATAAAACCTTAATAAAGTGGATTACAATATTGTTTCCGTTTCGTCCCATTATCGTACTATTGCGGCCAAAAGTTGCAAAATCTAATATGTCTATGTTTTTGTGTTGAAGTTGTATATTAATGTTGTGTATATAGAAATACTTTGTTAAATTCAATATGTATTTGGCGAATGCTGCTTCATTAATACTCAAGTGTATAGTTGTATTGTAAAATATATATTATATTATTGCATACTTACTTAAGGATACTCTAAACAATATTAATATTTGGAAATATATTTATATTTGAAAATGAAATGTTTAAATAGTAAAGACTTTTTGTTATCTTGACGTTCATATATATGTGTTATATTTCACTAAGTATGTGGTAAAATGTGTATACTGTTTTCTTTAATTTGCAATTTGTATTGTTACTCGGAATGAAGACACAAACATATAATTCACAACAAAGTCATTTATAATGTTGATACGTTATTCAGAGCTTTGCATAATGTTGTAACGAAATGCAAGCAACATGGTATATAAGCGGGACTTTTCTTTGATTTAAATGACTACAAAATGAACGTTTGCAAATTAGCAAATAATTACAAAACAAAATACCAATATAGGTCTTAAATACGACCTCGATCACAAATATATGCCAACGATTGTATGTGAGCAATATGCATGCAAGGAATATAAGTAGACGTTATATTACATGTAGATTCATGAAGAAGGAATACCACAGGTATTTAGTTAGAAAGACATATATGTCAATATAATTTGCTTTATTCTTCTTTAAGCTTTGAATTTTGATCTACAAATCCTCGTGATACTTTGCACCAAACAACTCGATGAATATTTGTAGACGTTGTTTAGTCTTATGGTATTATATGACCCAAAATATAACATAATTCTGCGGGATGTAACATCATTTTCATTTGTAATTATGATAACAATCTCTCTTTAATTCTTTATAAAGCCTCTTAAATACCCAACATCCCGGTACAGGTATGATTTTTTTTTGATTATATGCCAATGACATGCTTTTGCAATACGATAAATAACATTCCTAAGACATTTCATGATGGAAACAGTTACGGTATCAGCGTCTCCGAGTGTTTAAACATAGAACAGATTGCAAACATTAGCATGATACTACATCTCCCTACATACCGAATTAATAACGTGTGACAATATGTGTTTCAGTTCCAGTTGTCTTTTATATTATGTAGAAATGCTCATGTATATCGCACCATAGCCTATAGCTGTTTTCTGACAATGTTACGACAGTAAACCTTTCTTACAAACCATTCTGACCATGCATCATTCAAACGTTTTGCTCGAAATGACAGGTGGTTTGCTATTTGTCAGAGGATATTATCATTCAACGGAATCAACAAGTGGACACAACACGTTAACACAATTTCTTACATAGTCTTCATGTTCAAATGTTTAACAACTAAACTATATGTTAAACGCGGTCAGGTAGTGCACTTAAAGCCAACATGAGGCCGCCAATCGAACGATTTAACATATGAAGACTGCTCCTTTTTTATGTTTAAGTCTTACGACTTTCTTGTATTTACTTACCTTCGGTTGCAAATGCAAGTAAAACGACCAAACGACTACTAGAATATAAATTATATACTTAATTACACAACTGTGTGTTTACTTTTTTATGCAAAAGTGGTTAAGTGTCTCTTTCTGTTTATTTAATTGGCGCTTTGGGAAGTTCAGGTGTAGATAGTGGATGACTTAAAATGGAATTACCAAACATAACAGAACATAATAGCTTATTTTGACTTGAGCATATAAAGCCCATCGTCATTAACATACATATACACTTAGAACATTCGTTTGAACTATATACAAAACATACATCATTTTGAAGAACACTCGATATAAATAGACAGGCAATAAAAAGGTTTTCGTGAGAATGTCACACGGATGAGGTTAATACATCTAACTACAGAATGTCAAGCATATATTTTAATAATTTCAACAGTTATTACATTATATGTACTAATTTATTTTGGGAAACAATATATTATGCTTAATATAAGACATGTTGTTGACATATGTTTCTTAATATAAAGCATTTTAAACTAAACATGGCTAGCGTTCTTAACACAACTTTGTTGGCGCTATTAAATTGTTCGATAAACTTGAATATATTAGGACGACTTCTATAATGCTTTGGAACTAGTTATTCCTAACATCTGTATAATAAAGGAATTTAAAAACAAAATGATCTTCATCTTTGATATCAGTTAGGTTACATAGCACACATTTGCGTTTATCTCGTACAATGTTATTGTGTCTTCCCGTTTCTATAAATAATGTGTGAGACGACAAACGTATTTTATCAATAATGTTCGTGTGTTTTTTATTTTCAATAATATCAAGATACGATGATCTGTCAAATACTGGTTTTAATTCTTTGTATAAAAACATCGAAAAAAATGATATGATACTTATATTCCAGTAAGTAATATACTGGTCTCGTAATCTGTATTGAATAACGGGATAAATTGATCAGTGTTCACATATTCAGGGAATATCCATACATCAGTAAAACCAGTTTGGTTAAGAATGTCCAGTACTTTCGATGACCAATTGTTTGCGCTATTTGTGCGTTCGATTTCTAATCTCTGTAAACGGTGCAATGTCTTTAAGAAATTTAATTTACCTTTTTTACAGAATATAATTTCACAACATATAAAACGATCCTGACATATCTTTCTATATACAAGGATGTCGACCAACTTCGTCATATAGCGATAATGAATTTGTTGACATGTTTACATTTAATATTCTTTTACAAAATGTACGATGTACGCGCTCAATATTAGCTGCTTTGATTAATCCCCAAACTTCGCAGTTATAGTTTAAAATGGATGACACATATGCATCAATAAATTAAACATGATATTCACAGGTACGTTCATGTCTTTTGTAAGGTTGAACAAAGCGTGCATGGCTTTTAATGCTTTGCCATAAAGTGTATTTGTTGCGGGCACAACTGATCAACCGCTTGACATGACAATTCCATGGAAATTTAAATTGTTTACAATTTCTAGTTCTTGGCTTTTATATGTCGACTTTAATATTTTACTGATTGTACCACCTTTTGGAAATATCATGATCTTGTTTTTGTTCAATGTTAACTTTTAAATTCCACTTATCGTAGTAAGTTTTCAAATTGCATATTGATTCTTGGAGACGCTCCTGTGTTTCAGAAAGCAAAACCGCGTCGTCAGCAAATATGTACCATTATGTTGCACGTTCGTTCTCAAGCTTCTGATGGAATGACAAATGACACTGCTCTTGATCGCCATAGTTAAAACATTTAACGACATTAGGTCATCAGGTCATATTGGGCGTAACGAATGTGCACTAAACTGCAGTTTGCTTCACTGTCAGATTAGAATATGCTTCAGTTTAAAATAACTACACTTGAGCTCGTATGCATCGAGATTCTTAGGTAAACTATCCCATAAACTAAAATCGACCTAATATAGAGAAATGCATTATATGTGCATACCTATTAATAAGTCAAAAATTATGACTGTTGTTCCACAAATAAAGAGGTAGCTATATCTAGCAATTGTTAAGTATTTCCAACTTCCTACAATTTTATATTTACAACCAACAATCCATTAATAGCAGTAAAACAGCAAGAAGCGGGGTAATATACACATTTCAATCCTATTTAATAGCAGCGCTCAGTAAACAGCACTATGTGACCTGTTGAAATGGACAAACAAGCACTTTGATTCAAACAGATCATTTTTACAGCTGAATATTAAAGGGTTAGATGTAAAAGATTGTTCGTGCAAAGACATGAATATCTTGTCGCATTAAACATCCAGTACCAGTGTATTTCAATTGCTGAAAAAAACTTTCTCGAACAGAACTTTTCAGTGATAAAGTACAGTTCACCGTGTTTGATAAAACTTAAATCGCAAACACAAAGGGCATTACGAAACACATGTGATACTTTAAGGTTATTATGAACATGGGAAGATATTGATAAACAGTATTTTTTATCTTTACAAGATTAACAGTAAATATATATATTATTCATATCCATGCGCAAGGATACAAAGATACCGACATTTATTTGAAAATAATTATTATTTGAACATTTGATTATAATGATAAAAATCAGTATATAATTGTGTTTAATTATAAATTTAATATTGTTACAAACTTAACAACCATACTCGGTTAACAACTTTTTAATATGTGAGACCCAGTTGGTGTGTACTTGATTACTCTTTAAGATTTATATTGTTAACAGTATGTAGAATAATATTATTACTCAATCTAATTTTAAACCAATATTTAAACATTCTTATAAAACGATTAATGTAAAGTGAGTGACATGTTTTGCATAGAAATCATTTTGTTTAAATGTACTGACATGAAAAGTATATTTAGTTATTAAGTTTTTACTTGATATTATGAAATACTTGGAAAAAAGTACACCTCTGTCTATAACACACTTGATGCACCTTTTGCGGTATATATGATGACTTCGAGTACAATATGTTTTCTTTTATGTAATTAATATATAGTATGTCTAAGGGTAGTATTTATCGCGGCACGCTGTGTAGTCTTAGGATGTTACTTGTATATAACCCAAAATATAACATCAATTTGCGGAATCTAACATCACTGTTATTTTTGTCTGTGATAGAAATCAACCTTTTAATCCTTATTAAGCTTCTCAAATACCCAACAACCCGGTACAGGTATGATGTAATTTGAATAGGAGCCGATAACATTGTTTGATATAAGATAAATAACAATTTAAAGACACACCACGAGGAAAACACTTATCGGCGTCTGCAAATTCGTAGTTGGAACATTGTACAGCTTGCCATTATTTACCTGATTACTGATCAATCTGATTACATACCGAATTTATTACGTGTGACAAAATATATATTTCAATGTCAGTTGTGTTTAATATAATGAATGTTTATAAATATTGCACAAAAAATACTCAACTATAGCTTTTTTTCTGCCAATTAAACGGTAGTAAAGTTATATTCATAAATCATACCGACCATGAATCATTCAGAAGGGTTGCTCGAACTGACAGGTGGTTCGCTATATGTCAGAGGATATAAACATTCAACGGAATCAACAAGTGAACAAAACAGATTTCTAACACAGTTGTCATGTTCAATTGTTAACAAACTATATATTAAAACGCGGTCAGGTAGTGCATTTGTATCCATCATGAGGCCGTATATCGAACGATTTAACACATGGAGTTTACTCATTATTTCTCCTTGTTATCACTAAAGATCCCACATTTCTTTTGTACCTGATGATAAAATATGACATTTCTGCAGTGAAATAACAGCAGTGAAAATAACACAATTGTTATTTTCACCGGTGAAAATACCACACTTTCGGAATTCCTTTTTCTATTTTTAGATTATCATATCAAGATGTCCTTCCCTTGTTCATATCCTTGTTTATATTTTTTCTATGATCACGAGTGAAATAAAATCGATATTTCACCAAATCCAACACATTTTCTTTAAATGTTATGCTCTTTTTTACCGTTTATTTACATTGTAAAATAGTTTAACTGAAGAATTTCCCTGGAATAATGACATAATTTCTTCAACAAAATGACGTCATTTCGTCAACAAAATGACCTCATTTCAATGTATTGAGGCACGCAACGGGAGTGAGGGTCGCTTTTCAGCGAAAGGGAAATTATTATTAATTATTTTCTTTAAAAAGGGGCATAAAAGAAACAGAAAATGTGTTCATGTTAGTGTAAGATCGTTTGTTATTTCACTCGTGATCATAGAAAAATAATATTTTCACTGAATATAAAAAAAAATATATATAAAAACATATATTTTTTATGATCACTCGTGAAATAACAAACGATCTTACACTGACATGAACAAATATCCTCTATTTATCACATCACTCAATCTTGGTCAGAATGTTTAATTAAAATTGCAGACTGAAATCGAATCTGGGTAACGTGTTTAAACAAACTTAATAACCATGTCATTTCTTAGAAAAACCTTTTCTTCACTCTAGAGACAACATTCATGAATCAACGTGGATGAAACTTGATCATGGTACCAACTCAAATACATTTAGTGCACTGCAGTTTGGTTTTCAAAAATCGTGCTTACTTTTTACACAAGTTATCCAGTGTGTTTTATGGCGTGATCAAAAGGCGTTAATCAAAACAGATGTTTCGTTCTCTAAAAGATGTTTAATGTACCGTATTAATTTGGCAAAATATCATCAGACGTTTTGCTCGAACTGACTGGAGCTATGATGTGATATCAGCATAAAACTGGGTAAACACAAGAAAACAACGCCATTTTCTTGCCATTCTCTTGATCGGTAAGGTTAACCAAGCACATGTCATATACGGGTCGAATAGTGCATATATACACTAGCACGTAGGATAACCCAGGGTCTAACATATACAAGGATCATTTACATTCACTATTATATTAAATACATCACAGACACCTGAACTGACACCAGACTGCCTATGACAATATGTACAATCACGAAACCCATGATTGTAATAATAAAATTAAATTATTTTAATTATTATTATTTTTATTATAATTATTATTATTATTATTATAATTATTATT
>VMBQ01007518.1:0-44197 GCA_007657795.1 Dreissena rostriformis | reverse complement strand
GAATGTCAAGGAAAAGTTCTTGTTTAACGTTTTTCTGTTTGCCTTTTAAAGTATACAAATACTATAAATAAATACGTGCATGTTGTACTCGCTTGTTTTAATGAAAAAGTCGAGTATTTTGCTAGTTATTTTAGAGTCGTTAGCGATTTTTCAAAGGAAGCGCTATAGTTAAAATTATAATCTCATCTTTTTCTTTAAATTCAATTTTCTTTTACATATTTTTGCTGGGTACGACTGGTCCAGGAAAGGGAAAAGTGGTTTGTATAAAATAACAGCACTGTTATTGGAACTATGTCTTCCATGACTCTTTTGCACTAACAAAAGTCGATTCAGACATTCGTCAAATATCCAATACTGTTTGCGGTAATAAGACATGCGATGTTAATGTCGACAATTTGATTCGGATACACATTTCGAACAACACGAATACTAGGATATGGTCAGAACGTGTTCGTCGTTGAAGCTAATTGAACTCTTTGTTTAACAATCTCGTGCATTTTTGAGTAAACATATGTCTGTTAATATTCTACACACATTTGAATGTGTCCAGAAAAGTAAATAACGATTGTCTTGATTGAAAATATATAATCTGATTTATTTTATATTTTGTCTACCGTAAAACGAATATAATTGAGATCGAATTTTCATTTACAAAAAAAAATTCTTTACAGTTGCAAAGACAATAGTTTTTTTTTATCATAATTTGGTAACGGTAAGAAAAGGTAAACTCCTGACAGTTTGTCTGGGGTTTCATTATTACAATATTTAATCATATTTCCTCTGACACGGTCGCACGAATCATACGGAAGTTTAGTTTATGTTGTGTTTTTTTTTAATAATATTTTACCAAATGCATTTATCTTTGATGCTCCCATTTAATGTCACTGAGCGCAGACACGAAGGTTTTGTTACAGACAATTTGTGATACACTATATAAATTATTATAATAAATATAGCAATTGGTCACAATAATGAAGAATAATGAGACGCGTAATGATACCGATTGCTACATTATTTGCTCCCGGAAGATTACAGATCGTGCTATATGGTTTTTGCTCCCGGAAGATAACAGATTGTGCTTATTGGTTTTTGCTCCCGGAAGATTACATATAGTGCTAAAAGGGTGCAATAATATTAGCAGATCATGCTGACGAGCTGCTGTATTGTGAAATGTTAACGGCCTAAGACCTGTGATGTAAACTATACATTTGTAATCGGTTGCTATAAGGATATTAGGTTAAGGGAATAGACGTTTTCCCGTCTACGCATTGATGGATTAATATTTGTTTTTGATGATGTCCTTGGCCGCACACTCGTGTGATGTGGTGGTGATTGGATTACAAAATGTACTTTTCCTTAAATTAATTGTATTTTATATTTTACTACATGTATTGTGTTGTTTCCGATATAAGTTTACAAGTAATCCTAACTCGAATGTGCAAGTTTTTTTATATAGCAAGTTTAATATCATTTTGGTAGATTGCAACTGACTTGCATCATGATGCGTATTAAACTAACGCTAGTGGTGTCCGACGGTAACATGTTGGTAAAAAGACGGCCTCGCATCTACTGTCGTTCTTTAATAGCTCGTGAATTTCCTCTGCTTCTCAGCGTTTCCTCGTTTGACAATATGTTACCTCATCGACCTTTCTGCATCTTTCGTTGAACGATCGGCAAACAGTTGAAGTCTAACGCGATACAGAACTCTTCAACTCGTCATTTTCGTGGAGCTTTCTGATTTCGGACATGAAAAAGCGTAGCCGAGTCAATATCATTGATATACAGAATTGTCAACACGATTGCAGATAATTATTCTTACTTGAACTTAGCAGGGTATTTTAACAAAATGTATACACAGTCATAATTAGTTCTATACTAAAGACATACATACCTCCCTTCATGTTTTATAAAATTGATATAAATATCATAGACTATATAATACAAGTAATTAGTTTTGTGCAGGAAAGTAAACAACCACGTTCTGCAAAAGAAGTCAGCAAGATACAGATATGAAATGTGAGTAATAATAGAGTGGTATTCAAATCCCAGCCCACACTAATCACATCGCACACAGATAAGAACGTGTTTATTGCGCATGTAAATTACATTAACCCATGGTGATGCTGTGATCAATAGCTATAAGTGACGTACGAGTTAAGAAGGCGTTTCTACTGACGATCGTCAAAACATATTTCAATCTTTTTAACTGATCATTGCAAAGCGTAGACGCAGATTTGTTGATGTATTAATTTAAATGTGCATCATGGATGTAAACATAAAATACAAATACAACTCGAGTTTGAAATGTTTACATTGCATTTGCTCATAATGAAACAACATTAGAACATTTTAAATAAAACATACTAAAACGTTGTTTCGTCAATGTACCTGTTTGAGTGACCCACCAGTTTAAGTTACCTTTCAATTTTTTGGAGCTTAATATTTATAATGTGCTCTATTCGCATGCTAAATGATACTATATTTAAATGCAATTAAGTGTTAAAGTGTTTTAATTTAAATAGCTTACGGGTATATTTTAATTAATTATACTTTAAGATTTTCATTTGTATTCAGTCACCCACTCATATTGTTTTAAACGCTAAATGAATCAGTGTCTGTTCTTTAACACTATTACCATAATTTAACAATGTAAGTAAGGTTTGGGCACGGCATGTTGTTAAGTAGTACCTCCGTCATGAGTTGATGTAGGCTAATTTAGGTTACAATAATGATTACCATATTTATGTTCTTTGTGTGACAAATAGTTCCATTAAGTTGAGAATGTAACAAATTACGTTTAAAAGCATCATAAAGTTGTGATTAACAAAAAAAGAAGAATTCTATATAATTATGGAAGCAACACATAGTAAATAATGTGTCTTGAAACATTTAACCTGAATAAAATGTACGTTAAAATAAGTTTACAAAGTTTAAACATTTACAAAAATATTTTGTTTCCACGAGCATATTGTACATTTTACACGGGATCACTGAAACTGAATCAGTTAACGATTCATTACAAAATTACGACTTTATATGACTTAAAATAAAAATAAATTGAAAGTAAAAACTATTAATTTGAACAAACAAGCAAGATTGGCGTTCATGAACAAAATTGATATTCCCATGTCCGTCGGTCCGTCATTGAATGTTTCCATTCGTCGGATGTTTTCAACTTTTTGCCAAAATTGGCATATTCTACTTGTGTCGTTATTTGTTCTCACAGCTATTTCCAACTATCGCAGTTTCTCTATTTTTTCTGAAGCTGTTATTTTTGGAATCGACATATGTAAGTTTTTTTTCAGGTAGTCAGAATTCTCATGGATATCGATGTAATGGTTTGTATAAGTTAGATTGTGGTTGCCAATTTATACAGTATTTTAGTCACATGAACGCCGTAAGTAAACATAACTATATAACGAACGGTTGCTGTTAGCGGACGTTATCAGTTGCCATTTCTTAAAACTTATATCTTTTTATTTCTTGTAACTGAAAACTAAAGCACTTTTAAAAATAGTTGAAGGATGGTCGTAGAGATCTATCCATAAATAATCTCCATAAATTATATAATACCGGGCTAGGATTCGAACTCGAATATTCGAATTGACATCCTGGTGTTATTCTTACCGTTTTGCAGGTTCTGTTAAAAGGATAAAGCTTGCAATTCGTGCATACCTTTCATAAGCCAATAATTCCAGCCGCGTCATGCGAAAATGGGTCTTATACCATATTCGGGTAGCGTACCTTCAGATCAGTCATGTCAGGAGCTACGCTGTTCGCTGTAAAATCATGCGAGGTGTTCTCAAAAGTGGTCTCTTAACCGCACAGGGTAGCTCCAGACGCATATGGCATAAGACCCATTTTTGCACGACCCGATTTATGTTAAGTAGGTCTATCGTTGTATAAAAAAAACAAAAAAAAAAACGCCATAAGCTTTCAAAAATATGAATGCGTCCGTGCATATAATGTATATTCGTACAAATGCATATAGGTGAACCACCCAAGCCATATATCATAATTTAACATGTGTTCATTTGACTAATTATATATTAACGCATGAAAAATCTAAGGCACCGAACCAACATTAACACACAATTTACATCTAATAACACAAACTGGATAATATGTTCTTTTACATCTAATAACACAAACTGGATAATATGTTCTGTTATATGAGACACCCAATGAAAATACTTGATTCTGACTGGCTGATGAACCGTTACGTGAAGGTGTACACAAGTGATATAGACTTCATTTTTCAATATAGACCTTTGCAAGTACAAAAACTAAAAAAGTATGCATTACTTATAAAAAAGCGATCCCAAGACAAACAAACGATTTATTAAAACGTTAATGAGCATTATTGTGAACAATTATATGGTGATTTTATGTTAATAAATTACTCGTTTTTGATATTATATTGACTTCATTACTTGTTGCGATAAAAAACAGTTATTTTATGGCTCAAGTGAATATTACTTTCATGCTTTTCACTTAAACTTAAGAAAAGATGTTTGAATGAACTTATCTAAAGGTATGGTGTTTTTCTTAGTATATTCGTCAATTTGCTGCTGCAATAACAATTACATATTAAATTGGGCCAAAAAGTTCCATTTATGTACGTAATAAGAAGTTTCATGGTCCAAGAATGAGCAAAGGTTATTCGTTCTTTATTGCAATTTCGTAACTTACAAGTGAATATTAAAAAAAAAGCATGAGTTTTTTTACATGAACTTGTATTGGTATCATGTACACTAACAGTACTTGGGTTAGTGTATAAATAATTATATATATATATTGAAGGTAATCATTGACCTTGACCTTTTCACCACTCAAAATGTGCAGGTCGATGAGATACATTAATGTTAAGAAATTTAATGTCTGAATGAAAGATTTGTGTNGTATATATATATATATATATACATCTTTCGTTCAGACATTGAACTGTTTAACATTAATGACACAACAGAATTATATATTATTAGTTTATTGTAAAGGACTGAATTTAGTATTACTTTAAGTATGGAGTTCAGTTGTAACATATTTGAAATTAAAACTATAATTATTAATTACCTCCACTATATGGAATAGTGGATGTGAAGATTAAATATGAAGACTTAAAGTTGTTTTCCACCAGATTAGTTAATCGATTTTGTAGTGCACAACTCCCCTGTACGTCTCGCGCTGAACCAATGTCAAACATAGACATATTCCTCACATCCGAATCCTCTCTGTGTCATCGACAGAACGCACAACAAAATAATCTCTTGAACTGACACCAGAAAATTGCATGAAATATGCAGTAGATCACAAAATTAAGAGCCGAATTGATCAATAGTAAAAGGTCTGTAACTTCAGGTATTCCTCTCGCAAGACAATTTTCTTCCAAATATCCTAGACCGAAAAATGTGGACATCATTGTGTCCGGAGTGATGCAAAGCAGAAAACCGAGTATAACCACAACCAACATTGAAGTAATTTTATGTTTCTTCAGGGCTTGTCTTTGAAAAATTCGGCATCGACGTAACCCGTTCAAAATACAAGTGTTTAGGATTATCAGAATCACCAAAGGTATAATTGAGCGCAGGATATCTGAAACCATGTATTTATATCAGTAATTTTTTTATTTTGCCACAACTCTGTTACAACAACCTCATATTGATATGTTCCTGTTACGTTATTCTGACGATGCTCTGTTCTGTATCTCATTGCAATGGACACCGCTAACACGGCCATAAGTATAAAAAACGGTCGCTGACACGATTCTGGCTCTGTAGATGTTGCAGAAGAATTTGGCCTTTGAAGGATAACAAATATACACATATCGTTCCACTGCAACCGATACGGTTAACCAAGCTGATATACACAACGAGGCGTTGAACACGTAGTGAGCATACGGGTATAAACATCCATAGGCTTTATTTGCGGTCGGCGTATCTATCTGGAACAACAGAATAACCATGAAATATAGAAAGTCACACAGTAACTTGATCCAATCCGAGATAACCAATGCAAATATGTAGTTGTTTGTTGAAGAGCGCATTTGACGCTGCGACATCACGATGATAGACATGATGTTGCCGGTAATTCCAAACACGCAGATGATCGGATAGAACATGAGTCCAGTGATGAACCGAGCTCGTAGGTAGAATGTCTCGAACAGATGGTACGATTCGGATGTCTCGTATCCAGGCAGATTCAGGCCGTGTTGATCGGACATGTTTCCAACACCAGTCGCCAACAATTTCATAGACGCGTCAGTCAGGTGAGACATATGTCACGAATAAAAATAGTTGCAGTAATTAAATATAATATATGTAAACGCTTCATTGAACATTTGATTGCAGAATGATTTTGCTAAAAGAAAATATGTTTATATTGCGTTCTTAAAATGAAATGATACCTCGTTTTCCTCTGGAATAAATACAGATAAATTTCTTACAACACTTAAATGGTGGCTATCGGTTAAATACACTCTTCCACATGTATTCTGTATAGCAACTTCTTCGACTGTATATACCGAAATGAATCATTACATAAACTTTAAGGATTGGAAAAAAGCTGTGCATACACACTGTCAACTAGGCATAATCGTTAAAGATGGTGATTAAACAACACATTTTTACTGTTTGTGGGCACTTAGACTTAAAAGGGAGTGATTGGTTATTCACCTTTGAATCATAATCTGAAGAGGATAAAGATATCTCGTATTTCACGTAGGTGGAACACGAGGAAAAAAGAGATATAGAATCTACATGCACATCATCCAGGTGTTTTGTATATTTAAACCTTTAAAATTTAAAAACACTAGTATGTAGATTAGGTTGGGGTAGCAGTCATAACTGTTCTCAGTGACGTTTAGGCAGTGAAAAAAAAGTTGTGTTTTTAACTTTTTGAAACATAAATGGCAGCCATTAAGATTTGTTTGAAATATGTATGGTTATAAATCATGGACATTGTTTAAAATCGTGAAAAAATATATAAAACTGTTTTATTTACATAACATAAGCGCAGAACACTATTCTAAACATAAAACATTAATGGGCTTCACAAATAATCAGATTGCTGTTGTTTTATGTTTGTTTTTTCGTTTTTAGTGGTCACGAATCTTACCTTATCACATAACGTGTGGTTATAAAGGATCAGTTGAATTATTTATACATTGAGACTCGTTTGCTTTTTTATTTTGTGGAAGGTCATTCGCGTCTAAAATAGCGTGCTAATAAATATGCGTTAATCCTTAAATCGAACAAGTTATTAATATTTAATTCTTTGAGTCTTCAATATATATGTATCTATGTTTATGTATTGAGAATGACAACCACTTAAATTTGTCATATAAACCGTTTGCAATGTAATAAAGTATATGTGTTTTTTTAACAAGATCGATTAATACATGCATCAGCATACCAAACAAAACCGTCAACCACTAAACACGCATGCATTAATACAGGGTATTGAACGGCAAATGCAAATCATTAAGGTTTACAACTGGGTTATGAATGCGAGTTCCTAAAACTTACACTGAACAGCACAACCTGTAATTTAACATGACGTTTGCACTGTAAAAACTTTTATGTGTAAAGTTTAATACGCAATATAAAACATACTATTTTTCTATCATAGAATGTTGTAAAATAGCTCATGGTGAGGAGTGTATTAGCGTTACAATTCAATCACGAAACCGTTTGATCCTAGTACAATGACTGTTCTTAACGATGTTGTAACAGCGCGTTTAGGCATTTGCATTTTACTGTACCAGTCCCGGATTATTATTTTTTTAACTATTATCAAACCATTAGGCCCCGCCTATATTTATTGCTGAATAACCAACACTTGATGTTCTTCTTGGTGTATAGAAAGCAAGCCGCGTATTGTGTAAGAATTTAAAATGAATATGAAACAAGTTACTTCGGGCAATACTGTGGGTATATGTGCGGATCATAATGAAATATATTACATTAAATTAAGAAATTTAACATAGCATACATGCATTTAAACGAAACATACGTCACAGTAAACTATGCGTTTTGCTAGAAGTAAATGGGTAACCAGATATATAACCAGTTAGCAGTATATTATCTATATATGGTTACCTATTTACTATAAGCAATTCGAAAATAAGCCTACTGTTGACGCAAAATACAAGTCTTAAACATGATCAAAATAAAATGGACATTCAAACGGGCACATCTATTTGTACAGGATATATGCAATATAATACTCACATTAAACAAATATCCGCATATTTTATCATAATAATGAAAATATTAATAATCAAGTTATTTGCATTAAGTTTAAATGTCACATTAACGTTTAGTCGATAATCAAATTTGAAACTCATGTTCGATGGATTTATTTCCTTTCATATTACTTCCGTCGTGATACTCAAAAATGAATACTCGCCACGATAAAAAAAAATCAGTACGTTCGGCGTTCTGATAACGTCTCTCGTATACGGATATTTCGATCAGTGTGAACGCGCTTTCACGCCTGCAGTTAGTTTCCAATATAGTTCCATTATACCAAAGAATCTCTATATTGCAAAAAGCGACAGCCGCGTTAAAAGTGTTTAGTGCTGGAAATACCGTGTACAGTTTTTAGGGGAAAACTGTTATACATTTATTTACATGATACCTGGAGATATTTGGATAAATATAGAACACATAAACTATTGTTCAACTTCTCAATAAACAAATGCAAACATATTGTCCCGATTCTAGTGCGAGAGCGTTAACTCAAATCTGGATTTTTTCAGTAGTTTGACTTAGAAATATTTTGCCTTTTTAGTTTTCAAGTAATTTGAAGTACAGTGTTGATGCATTTCAAAACACTTGTATAATAATTAATCATCACACAGTAGTTAAAATAAATAGTAATACTAGTACAACATGCTTATTGTACAATTACAAGTCAGACCTACTCATACACACTCAAAATTGAAGTTGAAATTATAAGCATCCCAAACATGCCTTGCCGGTTAATTATCATTGCATTAGTTTTTCGCAGTCGTATTTTACAAGTATTTACCAGAAATATCTTGTTGGCAGTGATAAAACGAAACAGACATTACATTATCCGTTTGTATGTTGTCCAGGCTACATGTCCAGACCAATTACGCTAATATTTCGACAGAAAAAGAGAGGACAACAATGTGTACATTTACAAAAGCCTTTTCAGAACACTCATCTATCATAGATTGTAGACAGATTTCCATGTTATGAACCATAATTGTAATTGTAACGAAAACCCACCAGCGTTTGCATTTTGTGATTGATGGTGTTAACCTTGTCTCACCATCTACTGCATATTATGGGTAAATATATTCTTTTTTTCTGCTGAGATAAAAACGTCCCAAACCAACACAGTCATGGTCGTTAGGCAAATTGATAGGGCCATTAGACCCAACAAATAAGGTTTGAAATCAAATATTCATTTTATCCAACATAATGCTTCAATGTGGATTTCTTAACCAAATAACTTCACCTAAATTATAAACTTTTTCGGGCATACAACGGTTTAGAAATAAATTACAGGAACATAGTAAGAGGCATTGAAAAATAATCCAACACATTTTCTTTGGAAGAATTACAGTGAAATTTGTTTTCATATCAAATTTACATTTTCTTTCGCTGAAGCACTCGTAAACATTTTCATTTTCTTAGTTGACTGATATATAATTTAACGGTATTACCACGAAGGCAAACAAACACCCTCTCTAAAATAACCGTTGCTAAAACAAAATGTTACCGATGTTTGAACTATTTCTGTTTTATCGTATTAGTTCTACCCACCCTTTTACAGTGCATTAACTAGTGAATCATTCTAGTTTTCTCGTGTATCATTACCTGTACATGTGTACACGCATCACGGAGACTAATAAACCAAAAACATGTAATCGATAGTGTTTTTAATTTTAAAGCCGTTCCGTGCAAGTTTATTTAAATTTAATTTCTGGTGGTGTGGAAAGAAGAATAACATATAATATACCTTTCTCCATTATATATTAAATTTAAAATATGTTTCTTAATCTTTCTGCAAGAAAAATATGAAAAAAGTCGTGTTATACGTCTAAATCTAAGTCATGTTACTTGCCTATATTTGCGTAGCATGAATACACTATTTTCAATACTTGTGTATTATATCCCCCGCTACGAGGTCAAGGGAGTATACTGGATCGTCTGTCCGTCTTTAAGTTTGACCGTAATTCTGTCGATAGCTAGTTTTACCTAATGTTTGATTGTATTTAACTATATACTGAATATATTGCCTCACTAAATAGTGTTGAACATGAAATGGTCCGTCTGTCCGTAGGAACACATTTGTCAAAATAGCTTGTTGTACACTTTTCAACATACAAATTCAAACGTCCATACTGTTCCATGTGATATGACGTTGTTCACACCCCAAGCGGTCGCATGATTTATACAGACATATATACTTAAATAATTAAAATACCTTTTTTCTGAAACAACATCGTATGATTTGACATAAAGCATTGTAAATTGTGAACGTGTTTTAAAACCACGGCCATGTGATCATAACGTACCGCGTCCCATGGGATACACTTTTTGTATCAACTTGCTACATTTTACGATACAAAGCGTTGAAGGTATTTATTTGTAAATATTATACAATAAGGTCCGAAGGATCAGGTGGTACCGGTCAGCTTGGTTCTTTTGATTATCATTTCGGACGTATCATTTGAAGTTAAATTTCAACGACGCTCGTCTTTTTTAAAGTCATTATTAAATCATTGGGTCTGAACAATTGCATTATCTGGGTTTTTTTGTTCTATAATTAGGACGTACAAATATGAACGCCAATTGAATATTTTAAAGTAATTTCGTGTTTTAATATGTATTCTAATAGAATGTGACAATTCATTAGGTTACCAAAAGTGCAGTTACCTCATGTGAATAATACATTCGCAGTTCAGGATCGTGTGGCACTCTTTATTATTATTCGTTTTATTATCGGTCGTTGTATTGCTGACCATTGACAAGATAATAGTGAATGCCAAAGCAATGTCCTCAGGATGTTAATAAACCATGTTAAGTAACGATGACAGTTTGATCGAGACTCCAGGTAGCCATTTGTCACGATTTGCGATAGTGATCTTACTTAAAATGACTTACTGTAGATGAATTATTCGAACAATAAGGTATGCCTTATATTAAAACAGATAAAAAACGCTTAGAAAGACAAATATTTAAAACATATCGTTTCATTCATGGATAATCATCAATCGGAATCGGTGTACTAATAAAGCCATTGTAACTCGTTTCGTCCATAATTTGGAACATACGAGCATTAATAGCGTTCAAAGTACACCATTAATATCAGAACCCTTAGTGGTCCAGTGGTAGCGCCTTAGATTTTGCTTCGTATGGTTCCGGTGAAGGCATTTTTTTCTGTTCTTATAACATTAGTTTAGATTATTCCAAATGTTATAGGTTTGTTAGTGAAATATTTAATGATTTTTTTTTCAAACAATTCGAAAATTTGTGACCAATATGTAAACAAGTATATGTAATTTTAGTATGAAGTAACACACATTGTCTATACTATGTGCGTTTCTTTTTTGTTTAGAGTTCCACCGGCTTGGACCATACGAAAAGCAATCATTTTACATGCATTTAATTGTTTAGTGTGTTAAAGATTATTCAACACTTCTATTCAAAAGGAACTGTGAACATGCGAAGACTGTCAAAAATCAACAACACTCTTTTGCAGATACTTATATCGTAAAATGTGCTATGTATGTGGAGTACATATCCTGCTGAATGGATCGTGCTTGATTACATGCAAACGTTCACACTATGCATGTAAATTTTTGTCAGGTTATCTTGTAGCTCTATACATTATTAATCCAAGTAAATGTCTCAGTTTCTTCCTACTATATTGCAACCGTAAGAATATGCAATCCCAAATTTCATTGTCATGTTGTTTTAAAATACAATTTTCTAGCATGACTTCAAATATTTTGTTTCAAATGCTTTGTCGTAAAATACATTCCCGATACCATATGCAGTAGTTATCATGTACTTTGGCAGCTCTTTCTAAATTATTTTTCAATTGATTTCTACCTTCTCGCTTTTCTTTTTGCCTGATACGTGTGAATGGTAAACAGGTCGTTTTGTCTTTAAAATTGACATGTGTAAGAAAAAAGAATGCAATCTTAAATACAAAACAAAACTGTCAAACGTTAAAACTTGTGATTTGACAGATGTTATGATTAAGCAAGTAGTGACATACAAGGTAGCAGCTTGTAGTTAATATTACAGTGTCTATTAAGTTTTGGTTAAAACAAGTATTAAGTAGTTCCAATATATGTTAAAGAAATAACAATGTGTTCGGAGCGACTGCATGGCTTAAGGCCATGCACAAGCACACTAACATCATAAGATAGTCCTTAACCAAATTCCTAAAATCCCTTGAGATATGGAGCAGAAAATGTTTGCTGTTACCTTTATTTTCACAACATCCTTTGCAAAAAATACTTCCGTGAAGTGTTATTAAACATACTCAAACTATCTTGGTCAGAATATTTCCACAATACATCTAACATACAAGCCAATCACGTCTAAACGTCAAATCCCGTTTAATACTGTTTTCATAATGTGGAGTGAACAAGTAAAAATTCAAAACAATAGTTACAATGTTGACCTACAGTGAAAGAATATTGCAGTAATATATCCTGAGAACTCCCACTCAAAGTTCAATCTATATGTACACTGTAATAAAATATAACTTATTACTGTGTTTACGGATGCCGTCTGATTGTTCAAAATTCAAATTAACGTGGAATTGAATTATTCCCGCCATTAGTCATCTGATTCAATTGTGTAATTACTTTATGAATGAATACAACAATACTTTATACGGATCCAAAACAGCCTGATATGATTTTTAGAAGTACATTTGTATTGTATAAACGCATAACGTGATTGGACTCACGCAATATTCAGATATATCATTTTCTCACACACAATGCTGACAATAACTCTTGTTCTCACGAGACCTTACTGCTGTCCGACAAAAGAATACCTTTTTCACTGGATACAAGTGTTTTTTCAAATCGTTGTCTATCTGTTTTAAAACAACGATCATTCGCTGTGGTGCGTAAATCCCTTCGTTTCTGGAAGTAATCAATATGACCTTAATTTGGTTGGAGGTGTTCTTTAAAAAAAAAAAAACAATACAAATACGCAGTGCACGTCTTTGACTGCATTGTGTGTTGTTATACAGCCGAAGGAACATGTTTGTATTTATACTTGTACATTTTTTTGTAAACCATGTATTGCCACAGGTACACCAAAATTAAGCTGAAAAATATATTGAAATCTCTTTCCTGCTATACGGAAGCCATAACATGTCTTATATTTGCCAGCATGATTATGGATTCATAGGGGTTTATTTCAAAACCAATCGTATTCTATAAAGACAAATGCGAAGTTGGCGTACTGTTACTGATTTTGTACATCGCAAGTCAGAAACACTAGAGAAGTATCAAAACGTAAACATGTGTATCGTATTGAAGGACGTTAATCGTTTTATTTGATATACGATACTTACGAGAATATTTCTTTAAATTATGTGCTTATCATTCGATTGATGCGTCACGTTTTTGCATTTATATTTTCATTTCCTGTCTGCGTATGTACATTTGTTTGATGTCGTTTAAGACGCACGTTAAGTTTGTGATTAATTATTGAGTAAGTGTTAGGTCGCGCTACCCGCAAACCGGTTTAAACCCCGTGTACATTGATCGTTCTAGTGCGGTGATCCCACTTTAACGTAATACTTGTTGATCGTTGAGGTTTTGTTGTGAAGCAAAGGATAATATAGGACATTTTCTCCTAGCAGTTTCTGTAGTTTCATTCTTTTGTTTACTATATTGTATATTCATTTACCTAAGTCGATTTTTTTTTATATGTGTTGATGTGAACATCATTTACTTGCATAAGGTGGCTGTGGGTCATGTCGACATTATGTCCGTGCAAAAACAATATATGATATGAATGTTGTATCTGGGCAAATCGACAGACATGCCTTTAACAAACCGTTTAGTATTATTTATGAACTAACTACTGTTACACTATTTTATAGGTTTTATGGTATCAGTCTATATATCGAACATGGCATTTGGTCTATAGTTGCCTACATCCTGAGGATCTGACTTTTTATAAATTACGCATACATTTGCTTCTTTCCAGCTCCGTGGAACCCTTCCAGAATTTTATTAAAAATTGAAAAGATTTTGAAGTGGACCTGAAATTGCAGCTGCAATTTCTTTTAATGCTATGCTTTAAATGGTCCGACCCTGAGGCCTTTCCAGTTTTCATAGAGAATCTAGGACATCTTGGCGGGAAATGATGACATCTTCTGTGAGTCAGAGTTGTCAGTCAGGCCAAAAACTATAACGATCTCTTCACAGAGCGTATTTAATACGTGTGCGCCACAGCGGCGTGTTAACAGGGTAGTCAGTTAAAGTGACAATGCATGCCGTTTAATAGTCAAGTAGGCAAACTTCTTTAGGAAAAATAATCAATTTAAATAAGTTATATTATCAATTTATTTCTGACTGTTTAGAAGCTGTTTTGTTATATACAATCAATTTCAAATGTTGGTCAAGTGTTGGACTTTTTATTTGTACGCTAACTTGTATTTTGCTGACACAAATAAATACATTGCTCCTTTACCTTTATGGGCGTCAGTGTAGGTAGAAAGTGCACGATTTCCGCAAACTAAAGTAGTCCACACATGTGCACCAGGAGTGTGTCGACGAATCGTACGTTACAAATAGGCACTAATTATCGATGAGTGTTTTGATATTCGGATTAAAATCATTCCGGACGTGATGAATATTAATGAGGTGCATCTACATTGATACGTTTAAATTAGTGGATGTTGACTTTTTTAAAGTAGATGAATGTGTAATCGGTTAAGTGGAGATGAGCATAGTTTAAACATAAGGATTTATACATTTTACCATATATTACCATAACTTTACAACTACTTCTCTTCGGTGTCAAAGATGGATCATGCGAAGAAAATTCACTTATTTTCAAATATGTTCAGTCTTTCATCCGAAATAGTCATAGATTTTAACATTACTTCCTCTCATGAACAGACCTGATCCTGCTAACGATGCTCCGCCCGCAACTGTTCCCTTTTTTATCGTTTCTTTCTCAAGTTGTGATAACTCTGTAACTTTTATCTCTTTCTTTTTTGATAAAGATTATTACAAATTAATAACGCTGATGTATGTAAACGTTATATCGTTCTTGCGATATCTACATCATCTTGTTACGTTTTGGTATTATTTCCTTTTTCTTGTTTTCATTCAGATACTGTATCCTTATATGTAATTATATTATCCGCTATTCTTTGTTTCGACATTATGTGCAGTGTATTTATAAGCTCAATTGTTTACACCTTATCAGCAGCATTTCCAAATGACAGAAGCGAGATATAGCATAAGCTTCGAGCTTATTTATGTCCACCAGTATATACTGGGGGACATATTGTTTTTGCCCTGTCTGTTGGTCTGTTGGTTGGTTTGTTTGTTTGTTTGCGCCAACTTTAACATTGGCCATAACTTTTGCAATATTGAAGATAGCAACTTGATATTTGGCATGCATGTGTATCTCATGGAGCTGCACATTTTGAGTGGTGAAAGGTCAAGGTTAAGGTCATCCTTCAAGGTCAAAGGTCAAATTTATGGGTCAAAATCGCTCAAAAGTGGACATAGTGTTTCACAAACACATCTTGTTTTTATATATATTCTGTTAATTTTCACTTTGCTGTCCTGGTTTTAAGCATATTTCGTCATAAGTAGCTAGTATCTTTGTATTGTATTATATTGCTTACATGCTGTATATGGATAGCTAAATACATATTGTTTAAACCAACATGGAATTTGAGGTTTTCCACACACTATTGGAGTTTTAAACTGGATATACATTATTTACATCGAACAAATATTTTCACATGTTCTTTCCGAACCCAAGGCTTTATTTTCATGCTGACAAACTCAAATAAAGGGTGCTTTGGCAAAAACAACAATTCCAATATTTGTTCCGCAAAAAAGCTTCCAAATATAAAAATTAGAGTTTATTTTTTTAATTTAGATAAGTTGCATTATTTTTGTCGGGCAGTTTATATGTTTAAAATGCAATCGTATTTTCAGAAACATAGCATTTTCTGCCAAACATCTCTCCGACATTTTCACAGTACAGTAACTCAGACACACAGTATCAGATTTAACGTTCGTCCGGCGTTTTATGCATACAAATGAAACAAATAAAGTATTAGCTTTCCGTCTCTCCGTCCAAAAGATGACATGATATCGTTGTTACTGGTATTGATTTTTAAACTCATAATGTTGTTGTTGACGACCTTGAAAATGACGACGACGACGACGATGATGGTGATGATAAGGTATCAGAAACAATGATTTTTGAAATATGTATACTAGAACCAAACATCGAGTATAGTATTGTATTTATAAACTTTTCTGGTTATATGCGTTTATATTACTGAATAGTTACATCGAATACATATCTCGTTATAAATAAGCTTTGTGTGTAAAGAAGAACAGGTCCGTATCATTGTTAACATTCTAAGTAAAATATATTGTGTTATGTTCTACAATATATCGCATACTATGGTGTGACGTATTCTATCGCTTTTCAAGTTCCATTTTTTAAATGATAATTATCGACCAAACACGTCGGTTTTTGTTTATTTTTACTACTTCAATTGAGTTAAATACATATCGATTAATTCAAAATCAACCATTCTAACTTCTGCCACGCAATTCAAATAATTTCAAACAAAGTTTATTTCCCTTGCGAACTAACCAGCAAATTATTTCTCACTATAACGTCAGAACATTCTGAGTTGTTTACATTCAATATTTGTAACCAAAAGCTAACAGTCATGTTCTTTACCAAAGCTCTGGTAAGGTCCCATATAGCTGAATATAAACTATATTAATGCAACGTATAACAAGTCTGAAAGTCAGGATGAATAAAATTATAAACAAAACCCATCGTGTGTGTGTGTGTTTCGAAGTTTATGATGTGCTTATGCACCTGAGGCTGCATTATGTGAGGACACAGAGTGTTGTCCCAGCACTCCTATTTTATTAGTTCTTTGACTCACAAATGTCGAGACGAAATTTTGTTTTAACTGACATATATTTTTTCTTTAAATTTTGGTGTAGTATTGTGTTGTGTTGTGAGGGCAAGCCGGACGACCCGGAGAAAATCCCGACCACCAACCAACTCACATGCTTTCGGAAACGGGGATTAAACCCGGGTTGAAATTACGTGAACCGGACAGCCAACAAAGTTCTAATTAAAACTATTATATAAATACATGCACTCTTTAACAATGGCATCATTCTTTGTGCTTTCATATTTTGGATTGACGGTGCTGCTAAGCGCGATTGAATATTTCTACGATAATCTACGAAGTCATATTTCCCGTACCACATATGACCTTAATAGACCAACTTAGTCACAGTTTGCCCTCAATTTAATGTCGATGTAATTTCCTGTATGTAACGTAATACTTTTTCGTTCATTTATTCACATTTACATTTCAATAATGATGAAATGAAACATTCAAATGTTAACGCAACGTTGATGATTTGTGCAGTAAAAAATAATATATGTACATATTATTTATTGCATTATTTTTAATAATTGTTTATGACATTACGTTGTGTAACAACTTAATATATCAAATGATGAAACTTCAAAAACTCTATCGGGAGAGAGATTCTGGTTCTTATTATTTTCTTTCAAAACAAACACCCAATAAAAACATAAACTAATTAAAAATGGGATCAGCGAATTTGAACGGTCAAAATAAGGTTATTTTATCTAGCCCATATTTCCATTTTATTCAAAATGTTTGATTATGCTTATAGCAATTCAGCATTTAATTATTGTTCGTATTTATATGGTATGGTAAAATGAGAATACATTGCAAAAGGTAAAATAACAATCTTAATTGCTTAGTATAGTGTTCATTTTAATTTATTGGTATTTTAACTTCAGGTATGCCACACATAACGTACATTCGTTTAGCTCCATATTCTGGGTTTTAAGTTACATTGCAGAATTGTGATATAAAAGGTATGTCTCATGTATAATTGTTCTGATTCTGGTTGAGGATGATTTTGAGCATTAGTTTGCTGGGATGGCTGATGTGGTTGATGGTGCGGTAATTCTCGAACAGTTGGAGGTTGCCCTTTGTAGGTAGGGTGATGACCAGAGACTGTGTCCACTCCTTGGGCCACTTCTTCTCATCTTCATGCAAACGGCCATAAAAGCTGCAGTCGTTGCCTCTCCTCCCTGTTTAATCACTTCTGAATCATACTAAGGAATGTTTAATGTATACCTAAGTTTCATTTGAGATTTTAGTCATGTTAGTTTCATTGCATGAGTAATACAGATGTTTATAATTTTGAGCCCCAATACCCCTCCATTCACAGTATATTTCACATAACGTTTTAAAGTGAGTTCACTCTATCCACCCAATTTACAGATAAGACATATTGTGTTTACGTTTTTAAGAATCCAATGATGGGTTAGGTAGAGATATGAATATGCATTTTCGCAAAATACGTATAGTTCATGAACCTTAAGTATTCAATACACCTTGTGCGTTGGAGCATCGTTTCATTTTCTATCTGCACACCATGTATCTGGTATCATTTTAAGACTTGAATTGAACTGAAAGACATTAATATTGTTTTATAAGTATTTACCAAATACAACCAAAAAACTATTTGGCATTATGATTTTTTTAAACCAAGTTTTACGTCGCCTTCCCAATATCCAGAAGGATCTGTGCATTATTTTAGTAGGTGGATAATGTAAGAAATAATAGAAATCAGGAATATCTATCAGGATTTTTTTTTTATCTACCACATTTATAACAGAACACAAACTATAAACATAAACTGATAAAAACTTCAATCAGGAACGGCCAATGCAAATCCCTTACCCCATATAAAATGTAAACCAAACGCGCGTCCCACACGGTCGCTGTGACATATATTTATTAAGACAAAATGAAAACATGAATGCTTAAACTTGAATCGTAAATCGAATTCCACAGACAAATTTGCTATCTAATGTTGGAAATCAATTACATCGATTAGGGGGTATCTTTCAAAATTAATAGTATACACAGAAATATGGTCCATCTATATAATAAAGTGAACTATATTCCCATCCCCAATGATTTGCAATAACCATTATATAACTGCGAATATAGCTTTAATCATTGAAATAGTGATTTGCTGTTGTATGTATTTCATATATCGTTTTATACGTTCTTTCTGACGGTAACAACAATTACTTAATACACTGATAAAGTTTCCGGATTTTATTTTGTATATTCAAAAATTAAGCTCAGACACACATTAACAAATCTGTGTTGTTTATTATATATATGTAAAGGTATAATCAATTGATTGGTCTGTTAAGCTAATTAAATGCTATAGTCTATATCTGACTATTATCCAAGTTTAACCCTTTCGAGTAAAGGTCGACCCGTTCATTACGTAGTATGTTGCAGAGGAAGGTGGTTATTCCGTTATATATTAAAACTAAGATTTTTCCAAAATGTAAATGTTAAAAACAATCGAATTCATTTATATTTAAATTAATGCATGCATATTAAAAAACAATATATACAGATGGCGTGATCTGGGTTCATGTTATCCTGAATATTAGAAATATGAGCAAATGCAACAAGCCACACCATACGAACTGCACCGAGTAAATTGCGATGGTGTTACTATTTTAAGGTATGAAATAACGTTTTTATTAAAACGTGTTTTGCCATGACTGAAACTGGGAATACATTTACGCACATGTGAAGTGCAGCTGCAATAGGAGGAGAAAAATAGTTATCGTTATGCTGTTATCTTGTTTTTGCAGTTTATTAAATAGGCAAATGTTTGGACAAATAAACACTGAGGAATACAATTTGTTATCCCTCATCCGTACAGCAAAAAACACATTGTTAAATGTTTGTGTTATGAACAGTTTTTTGTGTCCGTGAAACTTACTTATGAATGTATGCAAAACGCATCTAAATGTATATAACCCTTTAAGAAATAAATTAGGTTAAAATCGAATCCCAAAAAGAAGTAATGTGATAATTTCAATTATAATTCAGCTTAGCCATGAATGTACGCAAACTGTGGAGTGTAGCCTGTCTATGTCACCCTTACAAACTGGTCGCGGTAGAAAACAATTAACTTCTTGCAGTTTGACATAAGTTGGTTTCGATTACAACGAAATAAAACGATTCATTAGTTACTGTAAGCCCAAATTATCTTAATGTTAGATTCAATAAATCAATCAAAATAGATCAGTTTTAGCGCAGGTGGTCATATGCAATTTTAATACATAACATCCCGTGAACTGGTTTCATGTTGAGTACGAAAGAACTTTATCGGATTTATTGCATGTAACGTTTAATAAATGTTATGATTGGATATTAATCAATGAAGATTGTTTCAATCTAGTCGATGCTCGGCGAATTTATCGAATTTTGCGGAGACTTCTCCCTTGGGGTTTTCCTACATTATTTTAATTATTAAGAGGGCATTCTGGAGTTGAGAAGTTGAGATACATATTAATTTCCATAATTCAAACATTGTTAAACAACTTTCATGTTATTAGCATGTATTGTAAGAAAACTTATAACAATTTAAAGTTCTATTTTGTTTTCGGATTGATTTTACATTCTGCATATTTTGGTGAGTTTGGAAAGTACATTGATTTTAAAATTCTATATATCTTAAAGCGGGACTGTACGATTTTTACATGTGTTAAATTTTAATATATTGATTAAATTATGTTACGATGACTCAAAATAGGCAATAAAAATTATACTTTGAAGACGAATTTCATAAAATGCAGCAAAGACAATGCCGACACTTTTACTCGTATTTGTAAGGAAAAAAAATTGTGTCTTTGTGTCGTATGAACGAATCTGCACTAAACTAAATTTAGATTCACATTGTACATGTATTATATATATGCTGGCGGATTCGGCTGGAAGCCAATAGCAATTTTAGATTTAAATATCTGGCTTATTTCGCATTTTTCAACACATGTTCTTCTTTACTTTTATTTTAATTTATATTGAAATATATGTATACTAATTCTTAATACATTTTATAAAAATGCATAAATATTTGACAAAATCGTACAGTCCCGCTTTAAATAACATAAATAGTGTATAATTTACACATCAATATCATTGATCAACTGTGCACGTCTGCGTTTAAACATCACACTAAGTAGAGTATGTAAACAGAAGTTTATGCCTTCGCGCATAAACGTAGTTAATGGTATGTGAGGAAACAACATACAGTATTTTTCAAATGTCTCATAATGTTTATATCTAAAATAAATGCTAAGGTCATATAATAATACATAAATCGACTTGTAATTGACATGTAACACAATGTATGCTACCCATACGTGGTCACTGTATTCATGAACGATTATGTGTACATTATTATCAATCAATGTGCGGTTACGTACATAAATTATCTACTATTCCTTCTGCGGTTAACATGCATTATACAAGATGCGGATAATACGCGTCTGTAAGCTACCTCTTACGTATTGTACAGTCAGTTGTGTTTCTAAAACGAACACATTGAACATTCTTCTTGCATTTAAATGAAAGTGATATCAATCAAATGTATATGTTGTATATATTGGTATTATGAAAGTGGTATAGGGCATAACACGTTACATATCGCCTGTTCAGCGCAAAACTGTTCTAACTCACTGTTTTTACAAAAATGACATTTTTGTATTTTTGTAACTGGTTTGAAAAGATACGCAGTTAGCAAATGAATTTCAACAAATTTATTGAAATTGGGGCCAAAAAGGGCCAGTTGGCATTTTGCACTAACTCAGTTGAGCTGTTATGATCAGCTCAACACTGTTCCAACTTGAGTTGGAACAGTGTTGCACATAAGAAAATGACCATAATCACTTAAATTGTCAGTGCAATACTGTCCTAGATTTATTATTTACATTATAATTTGTGTAAATAATGAGATCATACTAAAACTATAATGTCACTATTGTTATATACATTAATTTGTATCAGACCTTAATATCCATAGCAATTGTTTACATTTTGAAAGTGTTGTGTTAAACCTTTAAAGACCATTAAAAACGGTAAAACATTAATTCCAATTATTATTAGTTTAATTATTATAATGATTATTATTACTTTATTGGTATAAGAAGTAGTAGTAGTAGTAGTATAAGAAGAAGTAGTCGTAGTAGTCTATATCTCCTTAATAACTCTCTGGAAATCAACAAAACATTATAGCTATGAAGGTGTCTGAATTAAGTTATATTTACGTTTATGAGTTATCAGACTTTGGAGTTAGCTTAAATTCTGTTCCTTTCTAGGCATTTTTAAGAAAACTTTTTATTCTGTCACTTTAAGTAATACACAAGGTATGACATATTGATTCTTGCACACAATTTTTTCTCAAAAACAGTTTTCAGAAAAGATTTACTTTGCTCGAGTTGTTATATTGCCTGACCAAGGGCATTGAGGATTATCTATCAGGTTCAAAATAATTCTTGCTTTACTTGTTAAGAATTTAAAATATATGTCCTTGGAGTAAATTCCTGCTTTGGTTTTTCACTTTATTGCCCTAAGAATTAACTTGGATTATTAGCAATATTGGTTTCAAAATTTGCATAGGAATATTGTTGACTGTAATATCTATATCACATCGTTGAGCATGGTAACAACCAATGACAAAAAAAACAACAACATCATACCAAGATAAGCCTGTGCTTATTCCATGCATTAAGTCAAATACATTAATTGCATTAACACATGGCCAACAGTGCTTTATACACTTTGCTTGTTAAATTTAACATTAAAAATATATGTTGGCAAAGGTATTGCTCAAGGCCACTAGCCAGATCATTGTGCTTTTGGCATTGTGTTAATCACTTTGAATGGGTCTTCCGATGAAGATGTCGTCAAGGCGTTGCTTTCATATAACTTTGGACTCAAAATGGTTCAAACTTAAGGAATGAAAGTTTAATAATGAAGTTGGAATAAGACAATAATCATCGAATACAATGTAAGTCAAAAAGACACAAATTCACTGGCAAGAAATAAATTGATTTTAATTCGCAACCGGATGTTTGATGTTGGATTTTAACAATCTTCAAAAAATGCGAATGTGTCCATGCAAGCACAGTTTAAAAATACAGTCAAACTGATAAAAATACAATCACTGTTAATGAAAAAGTCATGGAAAAACTCTTATTATACTAAAGTATAGATATAATATTTATATATATAAATAAAAAAAAAGAAAACATTTAGAACATGAAATAAAAAGTTTTGTTTAAGAAAATCACAAACTTGATGTCTTATTACAAATTCACATAATTCAGTGTTAAAGATATATTAAATACAAAATTAATATAAAGTATATGATTTATAAACTTCCAATCAAAACAATTTCATATTATAATTTTAATTAAATTGTTAAGGATATACAATGTTCGCAGTAGTGTTATCTATTAATGTTTTGATCCTCGATTTTATTATTTGGATTATGTTTATTCATTTTTCATAACTTCTTTTTTAAGAAGAAAACATAAACATAACCAAGAAGCAGTTTTGCACTGAAATGTTATTACCAAACAACCTAAGTTTATAAGTGGAAAACTGTTCTAACTTGAGTCGGAACAATTGTGCACCAAACAAAAGTTCCCCATTGCTACAATTTAAAGTGGGAAAACTGTTCTAACATCAATACTGATTAATATCTCTTTTATAGTTTGTAATATTATTTCATTTATGTTAAATAACATATTGAAATGATATTTTATAGTGATATTACACAAAATATGTGTGAGATCTCAAAAAGTATACATAAAAGCTAGTTTTCTTCTACTTCCTGAACAATTAAGCAAAATGGAGTTGGAACAGTGTTGCGTTGAACAGGCGATATATAAGACACATTTGAGAAGTTGATTAATGTTATATTTGAACACGATATATACAAAACGTTGACAATAAAACTAAACATTTAAATTGATAGGATGAAGTTTTTCAAAAGAAGTGAATTGTAAAAGAAGAAGTAAATAACGCATACACAAATTGAGAGTATGCGTCGTGAGGCATTCTATCGTAAATGACATTATGCTGTAGTCGGTGACTACATTGTCCTCGTGAATGGCAGAATGCTGTAGTTGGTGACTGAATTGTCCTCGTAAATGACATTATGCTGTAGTCGGTGACGGCATTGTATCGTGAATGGCAGAATGCTGTAGTTGGTGACTGAATTGTCCTCGTGAATGGCGGTATGCTGTAGTTGGTGACTGAATTATCCTCGTGAATAACAGTATGCTGTAGTTGGTGACCGCATTGTCCTCGTGAATGGCATTATGATGTAGTTGGTGACTGAATTGTCCTCGTGAATGGCAGTATGCTGTAGTTGGTGACTGAATTTTCCTCATGAATGGCAGTATGCTGTATTTGGTGACTGAATTTTCCTCATGAATGGCAGTATGCTGTAGTTGGTGTCTGAATAGACCTCAAGAATTGCATTATGCTGGAGTTGGTGACTGAATTTTCCTCGTAAATGGCAGTATGCTGTAGTTGGTTACTGAATTGTCCTCATGAATTGCATTATGCTGGAGTTGGTGACTGAATTGTCCTCGTAAATGGCAGTATGCTGGAGTTGGTGACTGAATAGTCCTCGTAAATGGCATTATGCTGTAGTTAGTGACTGAATTGTCCTCGTGAATGGCATTTTGCTGTAGTTGGTAACTGAATTGTCCTCTTAAATGGCAGTATGCTGTAGTTGGTAACTGAATTGTCCTCGTGAATTGCAGTATGCTGTTAGTAGTTGGTGACTGAATTGTCCTCGTGAATGGCATTATGCTGTAGTTGGTGACTGAATTGTCCTCATGAATGGCATTATGCTGTAGTTGGTGACTGAATTGCCCTGATCGGGTTCACGATCGATTCTTCAATTTGACAACATGGGATTTATATTGTATCGAGTTGAGTGCATGTTTACGATATTACGTGGGAATCTAGTGACTAAAATACTGACAGCGTCCCCATATTTGTTTTGCAGATGAATATTAGTCCTTCAAAACCAGATGTGTTTTATTTATCTCAATGTATTTTATACCTGATTAAGTTTCTAACAAAATGCTGCACTATAGGGGATTCATCAGTTTAAAGAACATCTCATACGTGTAATGTAATAATGCAAAGTTACACAATAATTTGCTTTCAAGATTATTCAGAGGGGGTTATCACGTGACACACCAGATGGCGACGTCCATGCCGAGACAGGTATTTTTCGCCGTTGTACACCCTTTATTATGTGTATTAATTGTTTAAATGCCACTCACTTTCCAGCCATATCAGCAAGAAAGTGATGAGCGTCTATTTGGTATTAAAATTCGCTTTATATCTCAACTTTACTCGCAGCGAATTTTCTAGTGGAGCTGTAATTATCATCGCAATAAGAAATTTCGTAGCGAGTAAAATCGAGATATGGAGCGAATATTAATACGAAATAAACGCAAATGACTTTCTTGCCTGAAAAGTGAGTCTTGATTACCCTCTATGTTATAAGGCCAAACGAATTATAATGACAATATGTTAATTTAAAGAATCAATTTGCATGCCGATGTTTAGGATTCTTTATGTCAAGAATGGTAGAAAATCAATTGAATAATATTAAAATAATCACACTATACTAAATCAGATCGAAAGTATAATACATCTATACGTAAGTGATATTATTACTTAATTGTTTCAAATAATATATGTATATAATCATGCATTTTGTAATTGAAAAAGTATACAACATTATTTATTTTTAATTACCATATTCAGATTTTATTATCTTGAATGTACAAAAACGTTACAATAAAAGTTGTGTCCATGGATGCGTTTGCTCTTATTTTAGGACACGCATATTATTAAATATGAAATACCAATACATATTTTATGAATCCTTCAACATAATACTATTTGTTTTTTTGCAAACACGTAATGGTATATTTTTTTTATGACTTGAAATACACGGTCTAAGTATTGCGAACATTCTCACAATTTAAGCTAGTTTAAAGCTACTTCAGAGGATGCTTTAGATATATAAGTTTCCATTACGATCACAGCTGACGGCGATCTCAAATCTCAGCTATAAATGAACACACACAATATTTGGAACATCAATTTAAACCTAATGTAAATACTGATATTATAAACTGAGAACAAAACGCACACTTAAGGATGAGCGAGAATATTGCCTTTCTTACGTTCGTGTTACTAGGCCCTCAAATAACCAATTGATTTTCCGGGCAGATGTTCAATAATGTATTGCTTAATGTTCATGTTCACGTTTATAGAAGTGTAACTTAACGAAACCATTTGATTATGAAAACGTATTATTTATAAAGTGTTTTAAATTATCCTCTTCTTCGCATAACATTTTTACTTATTATTGGTACTGTTAAGAGCAGTTAAACTATCGTTATATCTATAACCTAAACAAGTCTAAACGGGATCTTGCGAAGTCACTCTAAAAACCGACCAGGCATTTTGATGCATTGTGGACCTTTGAACAACAATACAACATAAAACAAAAAAGTGCCCTCTATGTTTTAATAATATTTGGTAAAACGTTATATTGGTAGCCCATGTTTTTTAAGAATATTACGTTCGAATTACTATTGTACAGATGTAATATGAAAATAAATCTGAAATTCAAGCAGCTTCTTTAACTCGCTGTTGCGATTCTAGTAAATTGATTGCTTTTGTCCACGTTAACATGATTGCAATTAACATATATTGCATGGTGACAAATATATAATATGCATCAACTATGTCTTCACTCTCGACACATCAGGAAAACAATTCAATCTACTGTTTCATTATGTGGGTTAAAAGCAACAACTTCTTTAAAATCAAGCAGAGCCAAATGGGCATGATTACATCAGTTTAAAGTCATCATAAGGGATTCGGAAAACGGTTGGGAACGTTGCAAAAAAAAGGATTTTAAGGCATTTTGGAGTGAATTCAACGTCAATTCCGTGTTGCAGAATGACCAACAATATTGAAACCATGTGACAAACACAAAATCACAATAGACTTGCAATATTTTGTAATATAACTAATTAAATGTATGTGATTTGTTTTGTATTGGCCAAGAGGAGACAATCTTAACACTGACGTCGATACTAATAATAACCAGTGACTTAACCTGTAATCAATGTTAAGATACAATAACGGCTGTTCATGAATTTCATAGTCCTAATGATAACATATTACTTATTTAAGGCATTTAAATTTAATATGCTTTATAATCAGCTAAGTGATCTGAAGAAATAAAATTGTGTATGTTTACTTTAAGATTAAGGCGAATGGTAAAATTACAATGAAACTCGCAAATGCCACCACATATTTGAAATGTGTATGTTACTTACAATCAGTAAATTCCGTGCCCAAAACGAATACGGCAGACGCGTTTGTTGTACAGATATTGATTTTGATTAAATAATTCCTTCTTTGACATTCAATTAGTGCATAAGACAAATATAACATAAATCAAGTCAATATTAATTAAACTACAATTTTACTTATTTATTATTAATTAAATTAAATTTTAAATTTTAAAACAATTCAGTTTTATTATTTGCTTACAAGAGTAAATAATTGATGAAAATTGTTTCAGTGTCATTAAAAGGTGGTACATACGATACCGTATGAAACGGCGTGTTTCAAACGTATTTAGCAATAAACAACAAGTCAAGCACACGTAAATTAACGATTGTTTGTGATGTATAAATGTTATTTGCATAGTAATTGTATTCTAAATATTCATATAAACTGTGTCTCAGCTAAGAAATCGGCTGCTTTTCATTGGATATTCAATGCATTTGAAGCATGCGTGTTCCGTCAATCAAGTTTGCTTCAGGCCATCTGTTATCAAATTTAGTTCATCCGTGACAATTCACTTGGGAATTGTCTAAATTTGCTTCGATATTAACAAGGCATTTGGAAGATCGAAGATTGAAATAGAAAATTACTCAAAACATAAATTTTACACATTTCTTGTAAAACACTCCCTGTTTTTCAAATAAAAAGCATAGACGCCACATTGGTTTTAGCCTGTCTAGGTCTTTCAGGCTCTCGCCCACGTGATTAGGGAAGCGGAGCGATAGCATTCCGGGTGAAATGCGTATTTCATTACGATTCTATGCTGAGTTCAGCAGTGCATTTATCACCTTTAGTAATTGAGATTCATTCATTACACTAGCTATGTGTAAAGTGAATCTATGTATCATGTGAGCAAAACAAGAGGTTAAACTATTAACATATTGAAACTTCAGTAGCAACAGAAGGAGCCCAATCTTATAATCACTAAACGGTATTTCATGTAAGGCATTTGACATCTGGATAAACATGAAGACACCTAGCATTATTATTGAAATCTAACTGCATTAAAAGAGAATACATTGCAATGAAATTACAATTGTACTACTCAATCATAGTAAGCTAACCAGGGCATCAGAGCGGTTATATTCTTGTTTATCTTCACAAATTAAATATTTTCTTAATTGCAAATTATTCACACATTATGGATGAAAATCTGTCAACACAGTATTACCTCATACCGCATAATTATATCGCACCGTTTTACTTGCAATTATAATTGGCAAAGTCATGTGGAAGTTGAAATTTATAGCATCTATAAACTATTCCATTATAGAGCGTACATGCAAAGGTTGTACTTCATTCTTTGGTGCATTATACATAACTATTTTAAAATGTAAAGTAAATGTAAAAGTACATCTTTTTGAAGATGTGCATGGTAAAACCACTTTGCACTGGATGTGTGTCATTTTCAAGACTTAAGCAATTGCCTTCACTACAAAAAGACACGTTTCTAAAGTCTTTCTGGGCGGAAACACCGCCGCCGTTCTAGCATAAATGATGACAGCAAATTGGCAATTAAGGCATCCTAAGAGTGTGCATGTAGGCACCTTCATTAAAGTTATTGTTGAACTTCATTAGCACACGATAATGTTACCAGAAAGACGTCCAGTGGTCAAATAATTGAGATTACAGAACGGCTTAATGTTAGATGAGTAAATTACTATGGTGTATTATTTATATTCACATTAGAAACAGTGTTGGAAATATGTCCATTGGATATTTTACTCATTGAAGCAATATAAATACATGCTTATGTATCGCGACATCAAACTATCAAAATAGATACATACAAATATCATTGTTTGCTTATATATCGATTCGGCAATGTCTTATGGTTAATATAATTTACATTTTTTAAGGAAATACTGAAACATGTTCTGAAAAACAAATAAGAGCAATGACTGCATAAATCCAGTACCTCATATTTAAGAAAACAAACTAAATAACATGTTTTATTCCATTCAATTTTGAAATTGATTCATGTATGCAACGCGATACTAATACATCGATTTTGGTTGTCAGAGAATTTCTCAGATTTTCGCATGCTAATGCACTATTCTATAAATTAATTTTGTTTTCAAGAAAAAATCCATTAAAAAGATCCCTTCGAAGCAATATAATATCAATGTTTACAGTTGCGCAAGACACAACCATAAATCCAGTATTTTTTTATTATATTAATCAACTTGTTTATGGAAAATAATCACTTTTACCAGTGCAGAGCAACAACGAAGCCAGAGTAGAGAGTAATTTAAATCTACAGGCACGATTGAGGATTTGCAAAATGGAAGCACTATATTAACATGACATTGTGTTACCTTAATTCAACAGTTAATGTCAAAACTTCGGGTCAGAAATTGAAAATTGCAATACCTGCATTCTGAGGTTTTATGAACTCTCTTATATGATCTTCATGTAACATATTTCTTAAATACATACACAAGGATATTGCTAAGGAATTTGCTGACAAAACCATTTAGAAATTTTAAACAAACACTGCATTGTTCCCAAATAATGTCATCATACCATTTTTATTGTTATTATAATAATAATTTTCATTAACATGTTATTTTTTAAAATAGCTTCGCGGTCAATAATCATTGTAAAGCATGTCGGGAATACTGTTTGATAAAGTTTTTGTATGTAATTGTTATATTTCTTCTTTGTTTTCTAAAAAACTCTTAAACATGTTAGCAGGTCTTAAATAAAACAATTATCCGTTTAACTTAACGTTTAACGAGTTCATGTCTTATGGCACGGCGTATGCTATTCAACGTGTAGGTCTATTTAAGGGATTTTTTCGCAGTGAACAAAATATAATGTAATGAATTAACTTAACAACTGTCTATATAATAATTATAATAAAAGGAACAAGAACAAATAAAATATGTGCCTTGCCTAGGCTTCGAACAATTAAACACTTGAAAAAAAAGGTAGCATGTCAACACTTTTACACGTAGATTTTTGTATTTGGATTGTACTTTAAACGCAATGTCGATTGTGGACGTTTTTGCCCAGTTATCGTAGAAAAGCGTTAAAAACTCTTTATTTTTTTCCGATTTCGATTTATCATTATATCAAAACGAACACATTTTTTTTAAGGTCTTAGTCAGGATTGTTCTTTCGCTTTTTTAAATGTACTGTCTTGTGTACTCTTGTTTGAATCTATTATAACTTTGTTGAAAACTGTGAACATGTCCTTTTAAACCTCAGTATGATCCAGTTGATAATGTTTCTGTTAGTTGTTTTAGAGGCGCTGTCTTAAGACAGGATAAAAATAGACGCTCATTCAGATGATTGTACACTACACGAACATTTCAAACAACATAAAGACAACATGTATTGATCTGTCGAACTAAATACTTAGGGTTATTTACACGTGATCTGTGTGTAGGCTGAGTGTGAGGTTAGGCTAGCAATCAGCCGGTTAAATACCTCAACGTTGTTTTTTGTTACATTTGACGGTTCAAGGCGATAACTCATTTTTGATGAATTGCTGACTGTTCTGTATTCTTTATGTTGTCAATATGCTGTCAATTTTGAATGTATCCATTTAAGTGATCATTGCCTGTCCAAGAGTGAAGTGGTCTGGTCTTAAAATCAGTTAAAACTTCAGATGCTTTGAATTGGCCACATTGACTCAGCTTTAAACATGCATTTATGATTTATCTGGTTATGTATTTATTGTCGAGTATTGTTGAACCAATTGGGCATTGTCATAAATAAAATATTAATGGATTGAATTTATCTCCTAATAATATTTTTGGAGTTGCATTCTTCTTATTATATATATGGTGTAATTTTTACAGTTCGTTTTAACAGTGAAAATGTCAACAAGTCATTGACTTATTTGGTATTATAGTTAGTTTTTGTCTTCAAAGAGCATTTAAAAGTAAGCCTGATATATTTGAACGCAATTGCATTTTTACTTCAGATACAATACGTCTTGCGCGTACGCAATGTTTATAATGTTAAAAAACGTATATTATTGTTCATTAAAATTACGTTCAGCTTGTTCATCACGTAAGAAACTTTTGCACCGCGTATAAAATGTGTTTTGTATATTTGATGTGATGTCACATGAAGTTGAAGTAGTAACAGAACTGCCAGTAACACACAATAACAGTTGTAAAAATAGTATTTGTTGGTGGTGTTGTGGCTGTTGTAGCAGCATTATATTAAGCATTCATATGACATTATAAATTAATACAAATGGACGTCTGTGACCAAGTTCAATTCATATGGATATCGATATATCCGTCTTTCGCCCTTTATTTGAAAGGATTATGTTATGTTATCTCAAATTACACCAGGAGCTATGTCACTAATGCAATTTTATATCATTGTATTGCGGAACTTTTTATGTTGTTGTGCCTGATAAGAATGCAAACAAAAAAATTATTGTTAGTTCTAATGTATGTATATATTTCGGGAAATATATTTAATGTGTATGCGTTTTTGATGCGGTCGTACGAGATGGAACCAATGACGCCGTTAATAACTAGGTTTATATCATACGTGTTTCCACGTGTGATTTGACTTGAGGGACATTTTCAGACTTGGCAATTGTATATGTTTAAAAATAAGGCATTTACCACGTATACAGTGTTTATAAGTTGATGTGTTTCAAGATTTAAGAGCAGATATATACAAACATACAACACCAGTTGAAGCTGAAGAAGATAAATTATATCGTCATAACGAGGTTCATTAGCCAAACAATTATACAACGAGCAAAGCAAAACCAATTATATATTACAATACAGAGCTTAAATACCAGCTTACTTTGGAGTAAAACGTTCAAACATGTTAAGCAAGTATATACAAAACGAATATTATACAAGGTCAAGGTGACGTGCCCTTGATATAGTTGGACATTACGGCGCATTTTCATTCTTTAGAATTAACATCGTGTAAGACAGCAGAAAGACAGTGTCAAATCATATAGCTGTTTCACTATTATGTTGATTTATGTTCAAACACTTTTTTCGTCCAATCAATTTTTAAAACGTTTATTACGATATATAACATGAGGTGAGAGAATGACATGTCTGATTCTGTTTTTATGTTGCTATAACTATATTATGACTGATGATTTTTTTCAAACTAAAAAACAAGACAGAACAAACAGCGACAAATGAGAGAGAACTGAAAAAATATTAAATACATTGTTTATATAATTATATAATTTATATAAAATAGGTTGCAAAGTCCTTTGCAAGGACTTTTTCACGGATTTTTACGATTTAATTTGTCAGAAAAAAAGCATATATTCCAAATATAAAACATGCAGGCCAATTTATTATTTAGTTTTTTAATATATTGTACATTTACTGTTTTGGGGAATGTTGTCCTATGTTAAGTGTGCATTCACCCATGGTGGCGGATGTAATACGTAGTTATGTGCAATCATTTATTTTGCTGATGCACGAATATTGTTGGACTTTCAATAGAACAACTTGATATTAATTTCAATTATATTTCATCATATTTCACAGTTGTTTATGTTTGTAAAAATAATGTTCTTCTATTTGTATAGGTCTTTTCGTTACTTAACTTTATTGTTCAATTTCTAAACTTAAATGGGACATATGCATGGACTTTGTTTGCGATGAGCCCCAACCCCACACTTCACGATGCGATGTATTTCGTTTGACCTTGCAGTCAAGGATAATCCATGAAAGTGAAAGCACTTATGATACCCTAGCTCTTTGCGAATAGATCCATTGGTTCTTTTACGTGCTCAGTGTATAGCACCGATACACACGAGAATTACCTGGGTTTCATACCAGTACATCTCTAGTTGAGTGGGAAACACTTGAAGCATTTCTGAAATTTCCAGTGCCCCGGCCGAAGATTGAACCCACGACCTCTGGAATGGTAGAACAGAGTGTTACCACTCGATTACCGCACCACCCGCGATATTTTGTTCAAAAAGGTTAAATGACCAAGTTAAAGTTTAATTGTATAATTGGCAAATAAAATTATACATACTAGTCGAAACAAATAGAAAATAGAGCATTATAGCAAGTGGTAGACTAGCGAGTGACATTATCAAACCAAAAGTAAATAAGCACTTTGTATTTTTTTTTTTAATATAAACTCCTTTAATTTGCTAAATATCCGAGTTATGTGAGTAAAAACATGTAATAACATGTGTTAATACATTATGAAATTATGCAAACAATAACCAATTATTTCTCTCCAGATGTGTCTATAGTTGTATTTTCCAACTTTAAAACTTATATCCGAAAACTGTCGCTTATTTAGGAAATTTGGTCGGTTTCATCATTCTTACAGTGAGACTGCAAGATTTTCATATGTGTTTAAGTGTAATACATTGATAAAACTATGTTACAATAACATAAAATAGGCAAGAAAAAATATACATTGAAGACGAATTTTATAAAATGCAGCTAAGACAAATTAGCGCCCCGAGCCGATTGTGACGAAGATATTTCGTACATATTTTCCTACAATACCGAAACATTCGTCTTGTTATTAGGATCGGAGTTAATGTTCGTGTGTCGTATTATAGATATCGTTGCAGGAAATGTAAATAATCCGTAAAACAAAATTGTGTCTTTGTGTCGTTTGAACGAATCTGCACTAAAACTAAATTTAGATTCACATCGTACATGCATGATAAACATGCTGGTGAATTCGACTGTACAGACATTTTCGATTTCAGAATTAAATATCCGGCTTATTTCGCATTTTTCGACACACGTTCTTCTTAACGTTTATTTTAATTATTAATGAAATATATGTATAAAAAGTGTTTTACACATTTTATATTAATTCATAAATATTCGACAAAATCGTGCAGTCTCACTTTAAAAATATATTTATTGTACCATTCGGACTTGCCCGTTGTATGTTTACGCTTGTGTACACACATATTGTTGAAATCATTGTGAACATGAATTATAGGGTTGAGTTCTTATTGTATTTTTGTATTAACCCTATGTTAAGTGCTGTGGTACAATCAATTGCTAATGTTATTCCAATCCGGTGTTTTGGGCAACGTGACCCTAGTGTTTTGTTCTCAAAAATTACCTCGAAATTTGAATAGTAAACATATACATTAAAAGGAGTTCAACGGTGTTTTCCAAGTGGTCCCTATCGATCAGGCGCTATACATGGGGTAATTTCTTTACAAGCTTTCGGTACCAAAATCTTCTAGTCGGCCCTGTTCGAAATGGCCTAGTCATTTTTTACCACAGAGATGAGGTATTGCGAGTTTTTATGGAGAACACACGTTCGGTAGGATGATGTCAGATTCGTTACAACGCCGCAACAATGACGCTATGATATAAATATCATAAACTTCAAACGAATGTAGGTGAGACACCATGCTTTATAATTGGTTCATATTGAAATAAATAACAAATACCGGCGTATAAATACGTCGTACATTGTACAGCATTTATGGGGGCATATATAAAACTCTTCAATTTGTTCAAGTTATATGTTCAAGATGTATGTTGGAAAATGAAACATTATTGACTAAACATTGTTTTTTCTTAACCTCTAGCAGTAATGTTTTTTTTTTGTTTTCATCCAACAAGTAGTAGGTTGTCATTTTTGGCGATTGACACATTTAAGGCTGACATGTCTTTGCACATAATTTATTATAGAATTTGGAACTTTTAATCCTGTGTTCAGTCATCATATAATAAAGAAGACCGTTGATAGTGTACATTATATGTAATTGTCCTTGTAATAGAGTCGGACGATTTGTGTTTGTTTTATTGCATGTGGGTTTAACTATAAATATATATGTTATATCCCGGGGATCAGTACACACACTCCTCAGTTCCTGTAAAGCGTGTTAAATCCGGGAACAAACAATATTAAATGCTATCAATATTGATTTGTTTCATCAGGTGGTCGTTGAAAGCCCTTGATGATGATGGTGATGATGAGATGTTTGATTTGCCGATTGTTCTGTTTGTGTCAAAGGATTTTAGAAAATCAAGGCACACAAACGACAACACTTCAGTTATCTAAGAAGACTTTCGTTTTCTTAACAATGTGTTGTATGTGGCTTTTTGGTGATTAAATGTTTGTAAAAGGTTCGTATTGTCTGATAAGGAAGAGGTTGAATGTGCGTCATAATTCACAGTGGTTGCATTGTAAGTGTAATTTTCATTCGTACCTTGAGCATGTCAGCATCTTATATTCGACAAATTACGATACAAAAGGATGATTTGGGGTTTTACTAAATGATTCTTATTCTTCATTTATTGTAAACCATAAGGAAATTAGTTGATTTTTGTATTAAACATATTTCAGCCTTAGAGAGTTGTTATTATGTTGCTCTTGTGCATATTTAACCATTTAGTAATTTAATTGCAATTATAATTGCTTTTTAATTTGGATACCGATGTTATACAGTTAACACGTTTTACACGTGTATGCTGATGATTATATATAAACTCAAAATTCCAAGTAAACAGCTATAACAAGTTATATAATAGTCAACATATGTAAGAAATTTATTGTATTTCTGAAGGTTCAAAGCAATTAAGATTAAAATCCGGGCTAAATATTAAAGTTTATAACACACATAACCTACTAGTATATAAAATGCATGATTATTTTTTTTGAAATCCCTTTTGTTTGTTAAAAACTAGGTTGTCAATAAGTTCAATAGATACACGTGAAATACGCCTCAGTATACATGATACGCAAAAAGAATGTGTCTGTAAGATGAAAGCTACAAAACCCTCTGCTTTTGTCGTTTTATCTTTCAAAATCATCAACATTGTCACACATTACATATCATAATAGCAATGATCATAGCAGTGGGCTTTTCGTTTTCGATACAAGTGATAACACGCCCTTGATAAATGCAGACGAAGTAATGATAGTGTCTCACATATTCATAGCCATCGTTAACTGTGGAGTTGGATAGTTTTTGTTGCAAAATAACTATCAGCTCACGGAATTATATGTATACGGTGAGAAATTGAAGTCTTCGGTTGTCCGTTGTCATTATCTTCATCAATATTTAGTTGTGTTCAAATGGTCAGCTTTACAGTTAGTATCGCCATGAAACATATTATCTGTATTTGCATAACACATTTTCAATTAAAGTAAGGACTAGGTAAAATTGGTTCACAAACTTGGTCACCTGGTCAGATAATGATGCTTTCAATCATTTTATCAAAATTCTTAGAATTGCAGGATACTCATTCACGTTTTTTTTTATTATAGAAGAGGAAAAAAGCCACAGCCTCCATTACCTAACTTTGTTAAAGACCATAACCTGGAATTTGTTTTCCTATATACGTAAACAAAGTATAAAAACTTAGATACATGGAAGTATAAAAACTAGACTTTTTTACTGGTAAAACAATATATGTTTCTTAAAAGAAGTGCCTTTATAATACAAGCTTAAATAGAATAGTTTTCATTAGTAATATTATAATACACGTGATGGTACCAAATAGTGTAGTCGCCAATCAATTGTCATAAATCACAACCAGTATTAACAGGTGTTGAAGAGTTATGAAAACCATATATTTTCTATTTTTTTCTTTTATGAAAGCGGTGGCTTTGTCTGAAGCAAAGTCAGCAGCCAAATAAATATGCTATTTTTCTTGATCACTTAAAAAACACTAGACTTTCTGAAAATTAAATTTTAATAATTCAAACAAAAGGGAGGAAGAAACAATTGAATTACATTGCGGCTACATTTAAATTCGTTTCAAGAAAACACAGGCTAATCTGGTACGATCCTTTACACATATGCATTCAACCCCTTTTTACAGAACGAGGCTTATATGAATAATAAGACTCCAGAAACATTCAAAGGAGCGATAGTCTTGCCCGCTAATCTTTTATTGCAAGTAAATGACTAATCATTAAAAGGCAATACAAAGCAAACGATATAGAACATAAAATAATGCTTTAAGCTGCTTTTCACGAATTGTAACCGTGCAATCATTGGAGTTTAAACCGGTTTAAAGACATTATGACTGGGTCGACATTAAATTAATTGGGTTGACAATACGTGGTATCATCCTCTATGGGGTGTTATATTTATTTAATATACACCGTACGTTAGGCTAAAAATAGTCGCACTGGTTTTTCGAAAATCTCGTTCAAGCGAAATATTAGATAGGCGCAAAATCAGATGTATAAAACACATAAATGATGAGCGCTTGTTGTTCATACAAAATGTGCATCTTCGACGTGTTTTATTAGGTAACGGCATGTGTATTCGGTATAATACAATATATCATGAGCACCTGTAAGGGATTATAAAAAATATTCACCACATGAAGAGTAATGTCCTTGCCAATGGCCTCGGAAAAAATCACTCTCCTCAGGGTGCAATATTTATATATTCCTCAACTGCCTTTGATATTGATGGTGACGTGTAATCCATACAACGTACATGTATCAATAATATATATTAATTTACATTAAACAATAACGATTAACTTTATTGTCAGACATGCTATCAATACTGATAAAATGTAAAACTAACCTGAAACGCGTTATACAATCATTAGTCTCATATTACACATATTTAATATATTCTGTTTAGCGAGTTCACTATATAGCAATACACATAGTATTAGGGACCAGTATGCCTTTTTCTGTTTCTAATACGAATGCCAGACAAGTACAATTATTACAAATTTGATGCAACCTATATGATTATCGTTTCTTTAATTATGCAATCTTTGCGATCTAATACAATAAAAAGGTTTAAGAAAACATGGCCATTCGAATACAAATAAAATCATGAACAAGCCCTGATTTCGAGGAATGAAAAGGCGCAATTAGATCTTCACACAAAAATGTACCAAAAGAAAATATGGCAAAAATATTTTGATCGCGCCTTGGTTTCTATTTAATCTATGTTTCCCAGTATCATTCGTATGACGGGCGGCTCTTTGCAGTGCTTTAATCAAAACAATCAATTGCGATTGATAAAAAATACTAGCTTTTTCCTATGTGGATAAAGTTATCCTTTTACCAAAACAATAGATTTGAAACGTTGTCCATTTGTTTAGTTGAACATCATTATATATTCATTCTGCAGATCTATCATGTGTGCTGGTCATGAAAAAAGGTAACGGCATAACCATTGTGAACCGATAAGTAATATTCCGTGCTCAAACAAAATAGCCATTAATGTGAGTATCATGAGTCTAGGATATATCAATTGCTAAACTATCAACAACAAACGTTGTGCGTTTGTGTGCGACACTTTACAGATATCATGTACATCGCCAATTTGAATTTTCTTATTATGATTGAAAACTGGAACTCATACATGTTTTTACGAGTGTTGTCATGATAAGTACAAATCTATTTTCAAATTAGACTGTTATATCACACGTGCGTTAAAATACTAGTTGTTTAATCTAGTAGTGTTAATTTAGATGGCATGAATTCATTATGTATTTCCAAGTGTATTGAATATAACGGTTGAAGACGTATTTAAATAAAGAAAAAAATATCACTCTGTGTCTGCTGATTGTTTAAGGAAATAAAAAACAAAAATACAAACGAATAGTCACCTTACAGCTTATTTCAACAAAAGCTACGAAGTTATATTTCCAGTACCACATATGACATAAGCCAACTAAGTCACAGTACGCCTTCAATTTAATGTAGATGTAGATGACATTTTCTGTATTTAACGTAATACTAACAAATTCATTTTGTTTGGTCAGAGAATTTCTCCGATTGTTTAAAGCAGGTTTATTGCTGTACACATTAATTTATTTTTTCTGTTTAAACGCATTAATAAAAGATTCATTGCAATATACATGAGTCATGTTTCACAGACACAACCATTAATTTGCTGACGGCGAAAAATAGTTGTCTATTACACATTTTAAGGTGTTTTTTTTTTAATTATTCACAGGCACATTACAACAACGATGCAAGGGCAAACATTCAAATCTTAACGCCAAATTGATATTTTGTACAGTGAAATTGATATATGGAAATATGATTAATTGCATTTGTTTTTATTAAATATTTATGACAATACGTTGTTGTACAACTGAATACATCAAATGATGTAACTTCAAAAACTATATCGGGAGAGAAATTCGTGTTATTATCATGTTCTTTTATAACAAATCACCCAATATAAACATGCAATGATGAAAACGTACATTTGTATTCACAATCTTTGATTCTGTTTGATCAGAATTCAGCATTCAAGTATTGTTCGTATTAATATTGTAAGGTAAATGAGAATCTATTGCAAACGGTAAAAGAACAATCGCCTTCTATTCATCAATGCGTATTATATATTTTTTATATTATTTTGTTGGTATTTCGATTTCAAATTCTGATAGAATAATGTACATTCGTTTAGCCCCCGATTCTGGGTTTTAAGTTACATTCCAAAATGGTGATATAAAAGGTATTTACAATGTTTCGTTAAGTTTCTGGTATGTAGTTGTCTTAAAATTAAGTAGATATAGCCTTGTTATTATACCTTGATAAACACAAAGTCAATTATCAACATATAGCTTCTATTTATTTCATTTAATGTTAAATGAACACCATCATTATCTAACAGGTCGCCTATACAATATAACCCTGCCATATACTAGGAATTAAACATATTCGTTTATTCCCTATACATATTCCTTTGTTGTAGAAAGGTGGATGGTCAAATATGGCAGTTGCCTTATACTTTATGTTATCTTGGAAAATGACTCAAGATTGTATGACATCTTTCTAAACAGGATTGGTAATTGTAGTTGCTAACTTGTGTGAATCATGTTTTCAATAGCGTACAAGCTTCTTTAAATCTTGATATAAATATTAAATGCATAACTAATTTCCAGGTTTAGCGATTTTAGTCATGGTAGATTCTTCACATAATGTATCTGGGATCATTTTAAGAATTTCATTGAACTGAAAGACTTACAAATTGTTTCATAAGCGTTTACCAAATACGACGAAAATGATATTTTGCATTATGTTTTTGAACCAATTTTTACGTCGCCTGCCTAATATCCACAAGGATTTGTACATGTTTGTTTTTAGCCACTGCATTTATAGCGAAACACAAAATATAAATATAAACTGATTTAAACTTGAATCACTGGAACGGTCAATGCAAATCAGTGGGGCTTTATAGCGGTTTGAGGGCAAGCCACACATAAAACTTAGACGATATTAAACTATAGACAAAACAGTCGTTGTCAAATCTTCTCATCAAGACAAAATGAAAATATGAATGCTTAAACGCGAATCTTAAATCGAATACCATAGACACAAGTGTAGCTGTCTAATGTCTTAAGAATCGGTTAACAATTATAAACAATTAGGAGGAAGCTTTAAAATGTAATAGTATACAAAGAAATATGGTCCATCTATAAAATATATTGAACTATATACCAATCCGCAATGCTTTGCAATTGCCTTTCTATGACTACGAACATAGTTTGAATCATTGAAATAATGATTTGCTGGTATATGTATTTTATATATCGTTTATAAAGTTCTGTCTGACGTTAACACAAATAACACTTATACATTGATATCGTTTCTGGCATTTCTTTTCTATATTGAATAAATATGCTCAGGCATGCAATGACAAATGTTGTGTATTATGTGCATGTAACGGTTTTATCGATGTGATTGGTCTGTAACGTGAAGATAATTAAAATACGATGTCAGTTAATATCTGACTATTACCCAATGCGTTTAATGCTTGCGATAAAAGGTGGAGCCGTTCAGTACGAAGACAATGTAAATGTTTAAAATTAAATTGCATTTATTTATATTAAATAGTTGCAGATTAAAATCAATGCATAAATATTGAGAAAACAACACAATTTATTACATAAAATCAATGTTTTTATGGTGTAACACATTAAGGTATCATTAAAACTGGTTAATACACTAAAAAACTTAAATGTTCTGAAAATTGAGTAAGCTGTCTTAAACAAATCAGAACCATGCGACGTGGAAATAAAATCAGAAAAAACACTACCGACCTATTCGTCTTATTTCAGTTTCTTGAGGTTCATTATTCCTTTATTATATTTTGGCAGCATTTAAATGTGTATGAAGTTGCAATAACAATCATACAACACACGGAAATAATGAATAAAACGAAAGTGTTTATATGAATCTCGAACTCGCGTTCACAACATTATATCTGCGATTGATCATCCACACATGTGCGGTTAAAAAAAAGGAGTACATTGACCTACCGCTAGAATTATGTCTAGGAAATATACCATGGATGTGGTGTTCCTTTGGGTAGTATCACACGATTGTATTCAGTTATGTTGCATTCCACGAACCCGCAAGGATATTGGAATGCGATGGCGTACACTGAACGACTGCGTTACAATACAATGTTACAGTATAGTAATGTAGTATTACTTTTATTATATACCTTATAACAATCTAAACTATTCGGAAATACTCATAAAAACACCGATTGTATTACAAAAATTAAACAAAATAAATACAAATCACATGTAATTAAACGAAATAAGTTCACGACTTTCACAATTCAAACGTATATTGAGAGTATAAATGAATGAATCGGGTTTCGGAATGTTTAGAATATTAACGACTTATAACACATAAAAGTAGTCTGCTTACACAGCCGTTGAATACGGAAACGGGATTTCTCATGGTGAAATGCACAATTCCTATCATATAGCTTGTATTTTGTATTGTTCCGAAAATTTGGAAATGCGAGAAGCTTAACAATTCCCCTAGCGATTAATTTGGATTAACTGAAGGCAGCTTAAGAAGTGATTAGTAATTCAAAGCCGGCATTAATTACTGTGATACTTCACCTTACTAAAGGAGCAGATAATGAATAGTTGTCTTGTTCTTTATTCGGTGACATGCGCTATTTGTTGGAGATACGCTCTAGCGTAAATTTCCTGTTTTCTATATGATCAAATATACTCCTTTTTAATTAACATTTACACAGAAGTCGGTTTGTCGGATCATTGTTATTTCTCTACGTTGAATAGTAATGCCAGATGAAATAATACACTAGACCGGAAACATCTAATGGTTTAACAAAAGTCTAAATGCGATGCGATGATACTAAACGTGTTTTTTTCAGACTGTTGCATTTTTTCTTACTAATAGTTAATCTCATCAACCTATGTGAATGGGGCTTGAGGACGTAATACTTTACCATGAGAGTTGACTTATTATATGTTTCTATGAAATTATATGTTTTAAGACATGGATTTAGGGAACATATATATACAACTGATTATGCAGATCAATACATGATTTGATTTTGCAAGCAATTTTGTATGCCATGTTTTGTAGTTCAGAGAAGTATATAATATGCAAATTAATGTTTAAAATGTACATTTGCAACATGTCACGATAACGATACATATAGTTAGCTTGTGATTTTACATTTTGCAATATTGTTTTGTTTAATAAATATTAATGAAACAATTTATTTAGTATATCTTGTGGGGTTTGGGGCTCCTTAAACGCTTATTAAACCCCGCATTGGATAAACCGCTTTACGGTGGTAACCCTTGTTGTCTTCATGTGTGTTTTTCTGTATGCATCTTTAGTGTCCAGTTTATTAAGTTCGTGTCTCCATTTGTGTAATTGGTTTCTTGCCATAAATGAAACAACACATGCTATAATAAGGTTGTTCTACTGCTAGTACTTCTGAAGTTTCACTGTGTGTTCCATTACATACACACGAAACAGAAGATTAAAGTAAACAATAACATAAAAAGTATAAAGCAACATTTGTGCTGTTTATACAATCAGTTAAATCATAAAACTTACACATATGTGCTGATTCTCATTCAGACAGACGGTAAACTAACATTATTAATTTCACGGGAATGGCTGAAGTGCCATTTGGTTTGCATTATAACCGTCGTATCAATGCGTGGAGGTTAGCGCATTATGATTGGTCTTTTGCGAGTTCTCAGAATTGCTTTATCATGTCCGTGCCGCCTTTACACACAACTCTCGAAACATTTTACTAATGAAAGTACTGTTTACAGTTAACCCGAAGGCGGACGAAATCGGTGCGAACAATTTGATTCGCCGCTTCATCGCAAATGTTGGTAACAGTCGTCCCCGATAAACAACAATACCAATAACCTGCTTCTGTAGTTGTATTCAGTAATTAAATTCGTTTAATTGAAAACATATTTTACAAAAAGGTTGAAATAATTTAGTATTTTATATTTGATAAAAAAGTACACCGTACTCACTTGTAAATGCAAGTTTAAATGTCGAGGAATATTTATTGTTTAACGTTTTTCTGTTTGCCTTTTAAAGTATACAAATACTATCAATATATATGTAAATGTTGTACTCGCTTGTTTTAATGACAAAGTCTAGTATTGTGCAAGTTATCTTAGAGTCGTTTGTGATTTGTCAAAGGAAGCGTTATAGTTAAAATTAATATCTCATCTTTGTCTTGATATGCAATATTGTTTTACATATTTTTGTTGGGTACGACTGGTCCAGGAAAGGGAAAAGTGGTGTTGATAAAATAACAGCACTGTAATTGGAACTATGTCTTCCATGACTCTTTTGCACTAACAAAAGTCGATACAGACATTCGTCAAATATCCTATACTGTTTGCGGTAATAAGACATGCGATGTTAATGTCGACAA
>VMBQ01007517.1:14333-44429 GCA_007657795.1 Dreissena rostriformis | reverse complement strand
CCACCTCTTATTCAATGTTCTTCTAACTGATAATCAAACACACCCGGAAAAGTGTCAGTTTATTAACTTTCTGTCGTGATATGACTGAAATATTGTAAACAAAACAAAGAAATTTCCAAGTAAACAAACACAAGAATGTTATTTAATTGTGTTGAAGGTACGGAAGCACAGGATAAACAGCGTCTCCGTGCCACTCACAGCGACTCGACTGCACGAAATCCACGTGGCATCATCAGCTTTCCTTATGATCGGTAAGATTTGGTAATCACATTGCATACATGTGCATGTATACTTCGTATGTGGCTACTTGAACATCTGTCTTGTTCAAATTAATAAATTAATCATCTCAAATATATAACCCATGTATCGTTATCATGTCGTTTCCAGTTTGTTGTATGCAAAATGTGCTGTTTCCTTGTGTTCATGCTTTGTGAATATGAGTGAATACAATGTATTTGACTTCATATGCGTTCAATAATCTCAAACGCTTTGTAAACAACTAGTTCCAGAAGATTCAAAATAAAAAATGTAAATGATTAAAATGAATGTCTTATAATATACTAACCCGTTGACACAATGTTTAATCGGATTATAAAATATTTACCTTAAAAAATATACCAGCGTAGCTGACGAAGATAATGGTTCCACAAACACAGAAAATCATAGTTAACAGTGCGTAGTTATAAGACCTCACAGACAAATCTTCGTTCCTCCAATCCGGACCACAAGTTAACCGGTTGGGCTCCAAATCAAAGTTACCCCACCCTAGCAGAGGGGCCGTTGCCCAACACAATCCATACCCATAACAAATTATTATAATTAATACACAATTAAATCGAGTTATTCTCTTTGCTATATGGAAGTTCATTATGACGATAAAACGGTTGACAGCTATCGCCGCAATAATGGTCATATTTGCAACGGCCAAAAACGTCATCATGAAGCCGTCCCATGCACACATGACTTCGCCAAAATTCCAAACCCCTCGGAAGCAGGGAATGATTAAAAAGGGAAATACGATTATGACCATGGCCAAATCACCCCCTACACAACCCATAATAAAAACATTCATGTGGGTCCGGAGTCGAGGGGTCGACTTGAATGTAAATAACACAGCCGAGTTCAATGCAAGTCCTAATACCATTAACACCACGAACACACACCCGATTGCTATTTGACGATCGGCACCAAAAGGCGATTGTTCCCCATGTAATCCGTCAGAATCGTTGCTCGCATACATAGTTGGGTAATTGAACACTAAGTCGCCAGTAAGTTTACACTAAAACAACAATGACTTCATTGTTCGCATTTGCGTTCGTTGAAAATATTGATTTATTAAAATGCACAATTAACGAGTTTTAATATACGTAAGTATTTCCATTATAGAACACTGTTAGACTTTTCCTGTTTAAGTATTTATGTTCACGTTTCTACTTCAAATAATTGGTACGATGGAGAAAACTGGTTTTCTAACGTCCAAAAACAACTGCTATAACACATTCTCTTCCTGAACAAGGTATTCATGAATACTGAGACATAATTATGTTTTCGGTAAATACTGATGTCTGTCTATGTAAATAAATGATGAACCAATAATCTATTCGACGTGCAATACACCAGCATTCAGTTGAGGACGCAGCTTGCAATCGCTGTGACAAACACGACACAACAGAACAACGTGCAGTCTGAGCAAAATCGTCGATAATCTCAGTTTACAGAAATGCATTTTAGTATCGGGATTATGTCATATAAACTATGTTATCGCCTTGCAAACACAACAGAACAGGACACTTGAAAATGCAGTTTAGGGGGAAAGTTTGGTCACTGATTAGCCTGTGCAGACTGCTGTATACAAAGCAGATGAGTTAACGTACAAGTAACATAAATTATGAGCTGTGCCTTGGGAAAATGGGGCTTAATGCATGTGCGTAAAGTTTTGTCGAAGATTAGCCTGTCACAGGCCAATCAGGGACGATACTTTTTGCTTTAATGGATTTTTTTATTTAAAGGAAGTTTCTTCTTACAAAAATCCAGTTAAGGTGGAAAGCATTGGACGACACTTTACGCACATGCATTAAACCCCATTTTCCCAGAGCGCGGCTCATTAGGAATGTGACCCCCTTTCTGTGTTCACTTTAGGTACGGGCCGATTTGGGCCTGTGTGTAAGGGGACGTGCAAACTGCGTAATGACAAGACGATCCCCGTTGCCGTGCAGACGTTGAAACAGGAGGATTGGACGCCACATCAGGAGGTCAGTCGGCGAGTTTAGGGAATGTTTTCGGGAAATGTTTTGGTTGAAATTGGGCTCCATTTTGCCCCAAGCCAAAACAATATGTATTTAATTATATTTATATTAATTTTAACCAGGTTGTCATCAAATTTGATATTCCTGGTTATTACATTGGGGCATGGTAGGTGGGTGGTAAGGTGTCGGGCGGTGTCAAACAGGTGGTTTAAAATAGAAAAACAGCATCAGGGGGTTTCTAGTCAATAACTTAAGTTTGTATTGCCTTAGTTTGATAAAACTTTGGGTATAGGGAGCTTGCAAAACTTAGGATATAGCAAGCTTGCAAAACTTAGGATAAAGCAAGCTTGCAAAACTTAGGATATAGCAAGCTTGCAAAACTTGTGATATAGCAAGCTTGCAAAACTTAGGATATAGCAAGCTTGCAAAACTTAGGATATACACCCTTTCAGTTATAATAATTGACAGTTTTGTAATTATCTCCCTTGAGTAACGTCATTCGGGGATTATCGATTGTAAGCGAACCAAGATTTCTTGTTTTACAATGTGTGTTTTCTACGTCTCTGCCTCTGGTGTTTTCATAATACATGAACGTTATTGTGTATATGTGGGACGGTTATTACATAATAACATTATATGTTTAGTCAATAAATTGTTAATTTATTCTCAAATAAACAGTATAACACCCACGTAATAATTCAACGACATACTATTTAGTACTATTTGTGAATATTTACAAATGTTAAAAATTGCGAGTTACCCATTAACACAAAGATATATCGTTTAACATCAGCGTTAAGGTGGTCTGAAGACAAAATATCGATAATTGCTCAAAACAAAGATATAAATTAGCCGCAAAATACAATACGTAGTATTATATAACTATTAAATGGTGTGTTGGTGTGTTATTTTTTATGAATTATCGAACGTGTTAGAGGTGTTGATTTAACCATAAGACAAAGCACTATCAAAAACGTGAAGTACATGCCACTCTTCAAATGTTATGTTAATTTTATTTTATATTTTTTGTTACAGTGAATGGCAATATTGAAGAATTATTATATACAAGCGAAAAAACAAACGGACGTGGTGTGAATCAAACTGTCTATGCGTGTATATTAAAATCTGTTTATAAGTGATCAGAGTGACAAATATTTAGCATTTTAAATTATACATCTGTACTATTTGCATTTTTCGGAAAGATTATTTAACCCCGTTCTGGTCAAATAAAAATGCTTGTTTTAATCATGTTGTTCCGTTCACTCTTTATAGGACTACGTAATGACGGAGTTTTGTTTTTACCGGTAACCACTAAATACGTTAAATGTTTAGTATTACATGTTTTAAATATTTAAAATGTATATGTATTAAGCACTTAGTTATTATGATTAAGCTGGCTAACATCTATACAGTATTTAGTTTCTGGCAATCTGTATGGGCAGATGACTATAAATGTTTACAATATGCTACATATCTAATAAAAGCACAATTGAGTATTTGGCGTTACATTACTCCAAAAAATGACAACTAATACCACGAGAAGACATGGAGGTATCATAAGTTGTGTTAAATGACCAGACATCGCCACCTATGGTCTGGGACCTATATACAAGTATAGGTCCCTGCTGTGGCGTATGACACCATGTTGTTATTTAGTATTGGTCGGCACAGTATCTGATCCTAACGAGATAATTGGTTTGTGCTGAACACAGGGGCAATTAAACCACAGATTTACCAATAAACAAGATTATTGATATATCTTTGATTGAACACCGCGATAAAAATGTGATCATATTTAGCTCAAACCATTTTCTGAACAATTGGATACGAATACAAAAACATATCTAGAAAATTGACAATTCAATTCCCAAAGTGGTGAAAAAAGCCCTCAAATCATATTATGCCAATAATCAATACCATTCAAAATATAAACTTTCGGAAAATAAATCGTGATAAGGCGCCTTTTTTTCAATATTTGGAATTTATATAATTTATTTACATTTAAGAAAAGATCTATCAATATTTCAGATCTTTGATTTAAGTTCAAAGTTTATGTACGAACATGAAATTTATCTTCACACCCAGTCATTGAAGTTGAACAGAATGTTTTATGTATTTTTTCACATTTCAGCTAACTTAAATGAAATATACAAAAAGAGATATCTTTAATATGCGACAATATAATAATAATACAAAAAAGTGCAACTTACGCATATATAGTGCAAGAGACGTTGATTTGTTCAGCTACACTGTACAATTTTCTCTCCGGCTGATTTTGTTATCACCGAAAGACGTCACATCCGGCTAAGGGACACAACTCTAACACTAGTAAATGCGAATAACTGAAAGGGTGTATAGCAAGCTTGTATGGAAACCTAGCTTGGGATTGTATTTAGGTTTTGTAGGGTAAAGGTCATTGTCACTGTTAATAAAAATAGGAACATGGNTACTAGCAGTCTTCAAGCTAACCCACTAGCCTGAACCCTAGGGCTAGTACTTTTGATTTGGGGCTTGTGGTGTTTTGTAGACACTTGTCTGATTGGGCTAGATTTTTTTTCCAATAAAATATCAAGGCATAATTGCATCAATTATTATGGTTAATGTCATGTTGTAAAACTAATACATAACAACTATAGTTTACCTGGAGTAAATTGTGGTAGCAGCTATCCTAATATAAATATTACATTTACATACTCACAGACTAATTATTCCCCCACAAACGAAGTTTAGGGGGGTATATTGTAGTGAGCTTGTCTGTCTGTCTGTCGGTCGGTCTGTATTGGTTGTCCGCTCTCTAACTCAAGTTGTTATCATCCGATCTTCACCAAACTTGGTCAGAAGTTGTATCTAGATGATGTCTAGGTCAAGTTCGAATATATGTCATGCCCGATCAAAAACTAGGTCACGGGGTCACTTAGTGCGTTTTAAACATTCAGAATGTTGTCCGCTCTCTAATTCAAGTAGTTTTCATCCAATCTTCACCAAACTTTGTCAGAAGTTGTATCTAGATGATGTCTCGGTCAAGTTTGAATATGGGTCATGCTGGGTCAAAAACTAGGTCACATGATCACTTAGTTCGTTTTTTAACATTCAGCATGGTGTCCGCGCTTTAATTCAAGTATTTTTCATCCGATCTTCACCAAACTTGGTCAGAAGTTTTATCTAGCTGATCTTAAGGCCAAGTTCGAACAAGGGCCTTGTCGGGTCGAAAACTAGGTCACTTAGTCACTTAGTGCGTAATAAACATTGAGCATGGTGTCCGCTCTCTAATTGAAGTAGTTTACTTCCGATCTTCACCAAACTTGGTCAGAAGTTTTATACAGATGATCCCTAGGACAAGTTCGAACATGGGCCATGCCGGGCCAAAAATAAGGTTACAGGGTCACTTACCGGTAGTACGTTTTACACATTCAGCATGGTGTCCGCTCTCTAATTTGAGTAGTTTTCATCCGATTTTCAACACACTTGGTCAGAAGTTGTATCTAGATGATGTGTAGGTCAAGTTCAAACATGGGCCATACTGGGTCAAAAATTAGGTCACGGGGTCACTTAGTGCGTTGTAAACATTGAGCATGGTGTCCGCTGTTTTTTGTGAAGACAACATGCAAAATATTCTGTGTCAATGCGGCATGTGGGGGTATTCGTCACGTCTGTGACAAAGCTCTAGTTTGAAACTTGATTACTGGTATAACAACATTTATCATTGAAACTTATAGAATTGTTTTATTAGCTTCATTACAAGACGTCAGACTAATAAATGACCTAAGGGCTGGGGATTTAGCGAAGCTTAAAGGACTAATGCTCTGATAAACTGGGGTGAATAAATTTTTTTTATCACACACACTGCTTTTTTAGTTTTTTTTTTTAAAATAGTTTAACACGTGTCCTTATGAAGATGTTTAACATTTTATCAATAATTTATACTTTCAGAAATTTTTCGCAAGCCAGCATAGTGTTGTTGCTATGGCAGGTGGCCATGGGAATGGAGTACCTTGAGTCAAAGAAGGTCGTGCATAGATATCTGGCGGCCAGAAACGTTCTTCTTGTCACAGAGAGTCACGCCAAAATAAGTGACTTTGAAATGTCCAAGGCTCTGTGTCGAGACGAAAATTATTATGAGGAAAGTATTGTACTCCTAATTGTAGCACTTATATCATTATGGCATGATTGTTTTTGAGCTTTTCTTTTTCGAAGCCATTCTACTGGCCCAGGCGTCCACGATGGCGTAAGCTAGTTCCACGCAGAGTTATCATACAAATATTGCTTAAACATGAAAACGTTAATTTGATGAAACTATTACTTTTTTTTTTACAAAAACAACATTTATTGTAACGAGTTAAAAAATGCTCTTCAATATTGCGTACATTATGTCTTAAGTGAGTTAACAGCAATTGAAGGGTAATAAAATCAACATTCATGGCAATGACCTACCCTATGAGCAGCGCTATGGTAAAACAGGGCTTAATGCATGTACATAAAGTTTCGTCCCATATTAGCCTGTGCAGTCATCACAGGCTAATCAGGGACAACACTTACCGCCTAGACTTAATTCTCGTTAAGAAGAGACCTTCTTTAAACAAAAATTCGAAATAAACGGAAAATATCGTCCCTGATTAGCCTGTGCGGACTGCACAGGCTAATCTGGGACGAAACTTTACGCACATCCATTAAGCCCTATTGTCTCTTCTACAGGCCGAAGAAGCAGGCAAGTGGCCCCTGAAGTGGTACGCCCCAGAGTGTGTGTACTACTGGAAGTTTGACTCCAATTCGGACGTGTGGAGCTATGGTGTCACCATGTGGGAGGCAACGTCGTATGGCGATAAACCTTACAAGGTAGGGTTTACCACAGTTTTCATTAAAATGATTACATTCTTTTGAGCTAAGGATATGTGAATGTACAGTCGAATTAGCATTCAAATGGGTGGACAAAGCAGTTAATATTTTTTTCTGTTCTAAAAATGTTTAAAAATATGGATATGACTCTGTCTGTTTTGCATGCATGTATACATCTGTATATTAAACCATCAGATGTTGAAATATATAAATAATGTTACAAAGTGGTGATCAATATCAAACAGGTTTTAATAATTAAAACATTTATAATGTATAATCATGCTTAATTATAATGTTATAATGTCAAAATATTTACATGAAATCTTGAATAGGTTGAACAAAAAGGTTTGCATACTCAAACCTCGTATTCTTGTTGGTTGGCTATTCTTGCAGAAGTTCATGAATGGCTTTTGGTTACAAACAAACCTACTTGTAAAATCTGCAAGAAACATTCCTTGCTGCCATGTTTTGAAGCACAAGTCCACAAAATTTTTATCTAAAAATGAAATTTTCCATTCACTTTTTAGTTCACCTGAGCACAACGTGCTCCCTAAGGGGCTATAGTAAAATCTTGTTAACACTCTAGAAGTCACATTTATACATGTACTCAACTTTATGAAACTTGGTCTAATGATATCTTGGCCAAGTTTGAAAATGGCTCTGGCCTGTTGAAAAAGCATGACTTCCAGAGGGCGGGGCAGTTTTTCTTATATGAATATAATAAAACACCTTTAAAGCTCTATTGGCCACATTTATTGTCCAATCATCATGAAACTTGGTCAGAACATTTGTCTGGGTTCAAAAACTAGGTCACTGTCAAATATGATTGTCTTTTTATCCGATGTATAATTTATAAACATGGTGTTAAGAGGGGAATGATTATTCAATTACTAACGCGAGAATACCGGGTTTCAGGCTTCTAGAGGGGTTTCAAAGCAGTCAAATATCACTCACCCACATCACTCACATTAGCAACTTAAAATTGTCTTGGTGTGCATGTTGCTTATAACACATTTTTACACCCCTGGGTTGAAATTTGAAAGCCACCTACCCAAAAGATTTAAATAAATCAATTTATAACCTGCATGCCTGCCATGTATTCAGGGCAAGCGAGGTGCGGAGATTCTCAAGTTCCTGGATGAGGAGGGGAAGAGAATGGAGAAGCCCCCACTGTGTGACCGGATAGTGTACGACGTGATGCTCAGTTGCTGGGAATTCGAGTGAGTCCCTCTCTGAAACAGTTCATTATATTATTTCCTGGTTTGACCTTCAGAGTTTGACCTTCAGAGTTTGACATTCAGTGTCAGTGTTTTTTTAAGGTCAAATTTGGGGCCAAAATTTGACCCCATTCACACTCTCAAAAAGTATATATCTTTCCCAAATGACTGTCTAAAATGCCAAATTGAAGGTCTTCAACAAAAATAAATAAAAAAACATTTGATTAAACTGCAACAGTCAGTTCATTTCTTTATTGAGCTCTATTAGTTGAACTTAAGTAAATTAAATATTGAAAACATTTTAATTCTCAATATTAAAGCATGTGTTATTAACTTTTATTTTCCAATTATAGTCAAAATGACGCGATTTTTCTCAATCGAAGGGCCTAGGCCCTTTCCCCAAAAGTGTGAAAAAACATGTGAGTTCCATTGTTTACAAAGAATATAAAAGCCCTCTTAAAACCTCCTTTTTTAATATGAAGGTCAGATTTGAAGGTCTGACTGATGTATGATTAAAAACTTATTCCGAAATATATTTGTTTTGATTTAACTTTTGCATTCTGTATCAGCTATCTACATTTTCATCTCCAAACCATTCAGCCTAGTTTTTAATGACTGAAAGTCTAAAGTCTTGTGATGCATTTATAAACTCTTCACAAAACTTTCATGCCTTATGCAAATTTGATAAGTCTTTCATATGTACATTTCTTGTGAGATTGTCTTTGCATACATTTTAGCATGTTATTCTTGCATTTGACTGAGCGAACAAGCTTGTTTTATATAAATCATAGAAATCTTTTTCTGCTTATTTAATTTCAGAAAAGAACGCCGTACCAAGTTTGGAGAGATTGTAAATAAAATGGGCAATATACATGAAGTTATGTTAACTTATTCGCGGAGCTAGTGCATAATGCCAGCATGTTTCTATGGCAACCAGAGTTAGTGTTTTTTTATAAAAACAAAAATGGAGATACTTTGATTATATATCATACAAAAAATGTTCATGAGTTAGTGACTGTGTGACTTTTACACTATTTTTTTTGCATATGTTCTTTCATTGTTTGTAAAGGTAGTTTACAAACTTGAACTTGCATTTTAAATGGCAACGCAATTTGTGATATCATTTTTGTTAATTTTTATTCATAAAAGGCAATCAATAGGTTAAGCATGGTGTATAATGATTCTTATATTATTTTTAATCGGAGATATATGTTAGTTCTTATATGTAGTGCCTTGAACATTTATTATTAAGCTGAATAATGATCTATGATATGAATTCGGAAGCATTCGTATGAAAATTCAAGTATTACAATCACCACTTTGGGTGGTATTTACATGACACATTCCAAAGTCAATCATCATTCTAAATTCAAACCTTACCGATTTAATATTCAAACCTGCAAACGTTTACACAGAGAACATTCTGTAAAGAATTCACTTGTGAATTTTATTTAATTGCTGTACTTCGGTGGGAAACTAGTGTATGTCACCTATTATCCTGGTGTGCACCAGTACATACCTTTCAAACTATAGAGTGACATTGATCCATATAATAGGAAAAACAATCATGTTATGTTGTCTGGTTGATTTCTTATTTTTTTTTTCATAATAACAATACTGGTTGAACATTTGTTTCTAAAAATGGTCATACAGAAACAGATAAAGCTATTAATGAATATGATTTCCCGTTTTGAATGGCGATTACTGTTGGTACTGTTGGCATTAAAACAATAGGGGTATAATAAAATGAAATATTGAAAAATAAAATGAAACAATCAATAACTTACAAATACAATTATTCAAAGGAATTGATATAAGTATAAGTGGCACTAAATGGAAGCAAACAGTTGTTCTCAAAATGATACAAAACAAAAACTGTGAAAACCTAGTTTTTGGCCGTACCAGAACCAGATTCGAACTTGGCCTAGATATTATTGAGATTTAGTTTCTTACGAAGTTTTCGCTATTGGGTCTCAACTGTGGCTTCTAGAGTGGTCACACATTGAGTGAGTGGTCTAAGATTTGATATATAATTGCCTATTTTTTGAACCGACTTGACCTAGAATCAAATTTTGCTTGGGTATAGTCAATGTTACCATTATGGCCGTTTTGTTTTCTTCTTCAAGATTTTGAGAAAAAACGTCCTCCCCCGTTACCTCCACGTGGCGTGTTACCAATAGACCAGTTGATTGTTATTGTTTACATTCTGGATTTTCCGCGCATGCGCACTGACTGGTTGGCAAAAAGTACTGGTTGCAGTAACGTAAAACATGTATAAAGGCGTTTGTTAAGTCAATCGATCAATAAAAAAAATAACATTGGTACCAATAAATGTATATTCACAAATTCAATTTCCTCTTTGTAAAAATACTAATTATTTATTAGCATCAGAGTAAAGGTGGTCGGAAAATTAAATATTTACTGACAATTTCAACTAAACTATAAATTAGCCGTATTTTTTCTTAAAGTAAGACTTAAATAAATGATATTTCAATATAATACCACATATAATAATTTGATTATAATTATANGGGGTATTCGTCACGTCTGTGACAAAGCTCTAGTTTGAAACTTGATTACTGGTATAACAACATTTATCATTGAAACTTATAGAATTGTTTTATTAGCTTCATTACAAGACGTCAGACTAATAAATGACCTAAGGGCTGGGGATTTAGCGAAGCTTAAAGGACTAATGCTCTGATAAACTGGGGTGAATAAATTTTTTTTATCACACACACTGCTTTTTTAGTTTTTTTTTTTAAAATAGTTTAACACGTGTCCTTATGAAGATGTTTAACATTTTATCAATAATTTATACTTTCAGAAATTTTTCGCAAGCCAGCATAGTGTTGTTGCTATGGCAGGTGGCCATGGGAATGGAGTACCTTGAGTCAAAGAAGGTCGTGCATAGATATCTGGCGGCCAGAAACGTTCTTCTTGTCACAGAGAGTCACGCCAAAATAAGTGACTTTGAAATGTCCAAGGCTCTGTGTCGAGACGAAAATTATTATGAGGAAAGTATTGTACTCCTAATTGTAGCACTTATATCATTATGGCATGATTGTTTTTGAGCTTTTCTTTTTCGAAGCCATTCTACTGGCCCAGGCGTCCACGATGGCGTAAGCTAGTTCCACGCAGAGTTATCATACAAATATTGCTTAAACATGAAAACGTTAATTTGATGAAACTATTACTTTTTTTTTTACAAAAACAACATTTATTGTAACGAGTTAAAAAATGCTCTTCAATATTGCGTACATTATGTCTTAAGTGAGTTAACAGCAATTGAAGGGTAATAAAATCAACATTCATGGCAATGACCTACCCTATGAGCAGCGCTATGGTAAAACAGGGCTTAATGCATGTACATAAAGTTTCGTCCCATATTAGCCTGTGCAGTCATCACAGGCTAATCAGGGACAACACTTACCGCCTAGACTTAATTCTCGTTAAGAAGAGACCTTCTTTAAACAAAAATTCGAAATAAACGGAAAATATCGTCCCTGATTAGCCTGTGCGGACTGCACAGGCTAATCTGGGACGAAACTTTACGCACATCCATTAAGCCCTATTGTCTCTTCTACAGGCCGAAGAAGCAGGCAAGTGGCCCCTGAAGTGGTACGCCCCAGAGTGTGTGTACTACTGGAAGTTTGACTCCAATTCGGACGTGTGGAGCTATGGTGTCACCATGTGGGAGGCAACGTCGTATGGCGATAAACCTTACAAGGTAGGGTTTACCACAGTTTTCATTAAAATGATTACATTCTTTTGAGCTAAGGATATGTGAATGTACAGTCGAATTAGCATTCAAATGGGTGGACAAAGCAGTTAATATTTTTTTCTGTTCTAAAAATGTTTAAAAATATGGATATGACTCTGTCTGTTTTGCATGCATGTATACATCTGTATATTAAACCATCAGATGTTGAAATATATAAATAATGTTACAAAGTGGTGATCAATATCAAACAGGTTTTAATAATTAAAACATTTATAATGTATAATCATGCTTAATTATAATGTTATAATGTCAAAATATTTACATGAAATCTTGAATAGGTTGAACAAAAAGGTTTGCATACTCAAACCTCGTATTCTTGTTGGTTGGCTATTCTTGCAGAAGTTCATGAATGGCTTTTGGTTACAAACAAACCTACTTGTAAAATCTGCAAGAAACATTCCTTGCTGCCATGTTTTGAAGCACAAGTCCACAAAATTTTTATCTAAAAATGAAATTTTCCATTCACTTTTTAGTTCACCTGAGCACAACGTGCTCCCTAAGGGGCTATAGTAAAATCTTGTTAACACTCTAGAAGTCACATTTATACATGTACTCAACTTTATGAAACTTGGTCTAATGATATCTTGGCCAAGTTTGAAAATGGCTCTGGCCTGTTGAAAAAGCATGACTTCCAGAGGGCGGGGCAGTTTTTCTTATATGAATATAATAAAACACCTTTAAAGCTCTATTGGCCACATTTATTGTCCAATCATCATGAAACTTGGTCAGAACATTTGTCTGGGTTCAAAAACTAGGTCACTGTCAAATATGATTGTCTTTTTATCCGATGTATAATTTATAAACATGGTGTTAAGAGGGGAATGATTATTCAATTACTAACGCGAGAATACCGGGTTTCAGGCTTCTAGAGGGGTTTCAAAGCAGTCAAATATCACTCACCCACATCACTCACATTAGCAACTTAAAATTGTCTTGGTGTGCATGTTGCTTATAACACATTTTTACACCCCTGGGTTGAAATTTGAAAGCCACCTACCCAAAAGATTTAAATAAATCAATTTATAACCTGCATGCCTGCCATGTATTCAGGGCAAGCGAGGTGCGGAGATTCTCAAGTTCCTGGATGAGGAGGGGAAGAGAATGGAGAAGCCCCCACTGTGTGACCGGATAGTGTACGACGTGATGCTCAGTTGCTGGGAATTCGAGTGAGTCCCTCTCTGAAACAGTTCATTATATTATTTCCTGGTTTGACCTTCAGAGTTTGACCTTCAGAGTTTGACATTCAGTGTCAGTGTTTTTTTAAGGTCAAATTTGGGGCCAAAATTTGACCCCATTCACACTCTCAAAAAGTATATATCTTTCCCAAATGACTGTCTAAAATGCCAAATTGAAGGTCTTCAACAAAAATAAATAAAAAAACATTTGATTAAACTGCAACAGTCAGTTCATTTCTTTATTGAGCTCTATTAGTTGAACTTAAGTAAATTAAATATTGAAAACATTTTAATTCTCAATATTAAAGCATGTGTTATTAACTTTTATTTTCCAATTATAGTCAAAATGACGCGATTTTTCTCAATCGAAGGGCCTAGGCCCTTTCCCCAAAAGTGTGAAAAAACATGTGAGTTCCATTGTTTACAAAGAATATAAAAGCCCTCTTAAAACCTCCTTTTTTAATATGAAGGTCAGATTTGAAGGTCTGACTGATGTATGATTAAAAACTTATTCCGAAATATATTTGTTTTGATTTAACTTTTGCATTCTGTATCAGCTATCTACATTTTCATCTCCAAACCATTCAGACTAGTTTTTAATGACTGAAAGTCTAAAGTCTTGTGATGCATTTATAAACTCTTCACAAAACTTTCATGCCTTATGCAAATTTGATAAGTCTTTCATATGTACATTTCTTGTGAGATTGTCTTTGCATACATTTTAGCATGTTATTCTTGCATTTGACTGAGCGAACAAGCTTGTTTTATATAAATCATAGAAATCTTTTTCTGCTTATTTAATTTCAGAAAAGAACGCCGTACCAAGTTTGGAGAGATTGTAAATAAAATGGGCAATATACATGAAGTTATGTTAACTTATTCGCGGAGCTAGTGCATAATGCCAGCATGTTTCTATGGCAACCAGAGTTAGTGTTTTTTTATAAAAACAAAAATGGAGATACTTTGATTATATATCATACAAAAAATGTTCATGAGTTAGTGACTGTGTGACTTTTACACTATTTTTTTTGCATATGTTCTTTCATTGTTTGTAAAGGTAGTTTACAAACTTGAACTTGCATTTTAAATGGCAACGCAATTTGTGATATCATTTTTGTTAATTTTTATTCATAAAAGGCAATCAATAGGTTAAGCATGGTGTATAATGATTCTTATATTATTTTTAATCGGAGATATATGTTAGTTCTTATATGTAGTGCCTTGAACATTTATTATTAAGCTGAATAATGATCTATGATATGAATTCGGAAGCATTCGTATGAAAATTCAAGTATTACAATCACCACTTTGGGTGGTATTTACATGACACATTCCAAAGTCAATCATCATTCTAAATTCAAACCTTACCGATTTAATATTCAAACCTGCAAACGTTTACACAGAGAACATTCTGTAAAGAATTCACTTGTGAATTTTATTTAATTGCTGTACTTCGGTGGGAAACTAGTGTATGTCACCTATTATCCTGGTGTGCACCAGTACATACCTTTCAAACTATAGAGTGACATTGATCCATATAATAGGAAAAACAATCATGTTATGTTGTCTGGTTGATTTCTTATTTTTTTTTTCATAATAACAATACTGGTTGAACATTTGTTTCTAAAAATGGTCATACAGAAACAGATAAAGCTATTAATGAATATGATTTCCCGTTTTGAATGGCGATTACTGTTGGTACTGTTGGCATTAAAACAATAGGGGTATAATAAAATGAAATATTGAAAAATAAAATGAAACAATCAATAACTTACAAATACAATTATTCAAAGGAATTGATATAAGTATAAGTGGCACTAAATGGAAGCAAACAGTTGTTCTCAAAATGATACAAAACAAAAACTGTGAAAACCTAGTTTTTGGCCGTACCAGAACCAGATTCGAACTTGGCCTAGATATTATTGAGATTTAGTTTCTTACGAAGTTTTCGCTATTGGGTCTCAACTGTGGCTTCTAGAGTGGTCACACATTGAGTGAGTGGTCTAAGATTTGATATATAATTGCCTATTTTTTGAACCGACTTGACCTAGAATCAAATTTTGCTTGGGTATAGTCAATGTTACCATTATGGCCGTTTTGTTTTCTTCTTCAAGATTTTGAGAAAAAACGTCCTCCCCCGTTACCTCCACGTGGCGTGTTACCAATAGACCAGTTGATTGTTATTGTTTACATTCTGGATTTTCCGCGCATGCGCACTGACTGGTTGGCAAAAAGTACTGGTTGCAGTAACGTAAAACATGTATAAAGGCGTTTGTTAAGTCAATCGATCAATAAAAAAAATAACATTGGTACCAATAAATGTATATTCACAAATTCAATTTCCTCTTTGTAAAAATACTAATTATTTATTAGCATCAGAGTAAAGGTGGTCGGAAAATTAAATATTTACTGACAATTTCAACTAAACTATAAATTAGCCGTATTTTTTCTTAAAGTAAGACTTAAATAAATGATATTTCAATATAATACCACATATAATAATTTGATTATAATTATATTAAAGTGGTGAAGATGTGATTTTGTTCTTTTTCATCAGCGATCGAAAGTGTAAGAGGTTCATTGAATCATTTATAAAACAAAGCCTTAAAAAACGCGGAATACATTAAAATATTTTAATATTGTGGTAATTTTCTTTTACATTGAATGAGTTTTTGTTTCGTTTACATTGAATAGCAATATTAATACATTTTAGCATACAAATTGAAAAAAACGCATATTATGCAAATAGAACTGACTTTGGATGTATATTGAAATCTCTTTATAAGTGATAAGGAGTGATACAAACTAGCATGTTATTTTACTATAAATCTATAATATATCTTATTTCTTTTACGCAAGTATTTTTTACCCATATTGTGACCAAACGTGATTGCTTGTTTTCATGATGGCGTTTCCTACACTGCAGTAAAATGCAATCATTACACGTGGAGTTTACATTTGCCGGTACCTGTAAAATACGTTAATTGTGTGGCAGTAAATATGTACAATATTTTAAATTTATAGTTATTTAACACTTTATTATTATGATTAAACTGGCTTATATCTATACACTATATAGTTTCTGTTAATCCATTTCGGACAAATGTGTACATTAAAAAAAAAACATGTTTTATTGAAGCAACAGTTACAATATTTTTAATTTTAAGTTATTAAACACTTTATTATTATGAATAAACTGGCTAATATATATACACCATATAGTTTCTGTTAATCCATTTCGAACAAATGTGTTCATTAAAAGAAAAGTTAACATGTTTTATTGAAGCAACTGTTAAGTATTTTGGCTTTCTGTACAACATTTGACCATGTTTGACATTCAGTGTTCGTTGCTCACAGTTAATCTCATGGCATGATTTGTTTGACGATGTGGCTTACCATTCCAACAGAAAACACGTGCGTTGTAAATTTTAACTCTGTATTATGCCTAAAGTGTCAGAAAGTGTACTTAAATCGCAATAGACGTGGTAATAAAACTGATAGTCTCGTCCGTTGTCTATGTCTGTGTCTTGAATATACTAATCCTCGCATCCTCTATTTCTGGGTCAACCATGTTAACTTTGATTTCAAAACCATTCTGAAACGTTACCTATTACTTTTGAATTCTCGTGTTGCATGTACAAATTGTCAACGCATGCCTCTAAGATATATTCCGAAGTGTGTATTTTTTTGCAGATATCCTCATTCTCTTTGTAGAATTCTTGTAACAATGTCTTTGAATACCTTTGTAATTCTTGCATTCGACTGAAAACAAATAATCTGTTATTGTATTCTTAAAAAAACAACTTTTTCTACTTTCTTTATTTTAGAAAGGAACGTCGTCCAACGTTCGCACATATCGTAACAACGATGGGCTCCATACATAAAGTGATGTTAAATCGCAAAGCTAGAACATAATGCCACGTTTCTGAGGACTGGAAGCAATATTTAGAGCTTTAATTTAAAACTGAGACGTCTTGTCATTATGTGTAAGCGCTACGATACTTCCATCATATGTTGCGCAAAATATGTTCCTGAATTATTGACTCTGTGGCTTTACATTAATTGTGTTCGCAAATGTTCTTTTATTGTTTATATACGCAGTTTAAGAACCATACCTGTTGCATTATACAATTGCAAAAGAATGTCCATATATGTTTTTCTTAATTTGTATTTATAAAAGGCAATCAATATTTGAAACATAGCATATAATGTTAACTATAATATGCATAATCATATAGATATGTCAGCTATTATTTGATGCACCCTAAACAATTATCGTGAAGCTGATTGTACATTATTTATATTAATTGTGTAAGTATTCTTATTAACATAGTAATATTGCAGACACAACTTTGGCTGTTATTCACTTGGAACAGTTCAGATTTCATTAACATTGTTAATCCATACATACACTTTTATACAAATAAAATTCTATATAAATTAATATTCCTTCGGCGCATTTTATGCAATTACTACACTCTGCTGGGACCAGCTACCGATGTTTTTAAGATATTACGATGGTGTTAGCATAATTCAGCAGAGTATTGTAACATTAAGAAAAGGTTTTTTAAGAACTATGAAAAATGCTGAAATTGCACAATCACAATATTGTAAATATGTTCATTTACTTGTTGTACAGAATGCCTAAGTGCCTTAGTGTCTTTGATTGATTATTGAATGACAAAAATTGCCGAAGCCGGACGATTGCTTGTTTTAAAAACTAGTTTTTCAGAAACAAAAAACGCTAGAATGGAATATGTTTTAACGTATTTGAATGATAAATACAGTATAATGTATTGGTTGCGGTTAAACAATAGTTAGCTCTATATATTCACATGGCTTTTTTTTTTATATATTTTCTATTTTAGTCACGGGAATTTTACTTTCTCAAAATAACTTTAAGGATGTGTATTTCACAAAGCCATTGATATGTTTTAATAATTGTCTCATGCTTTCATATAAATAGAACCGCCATTATCTCGTTTGTAATAAAGTCGAATAAAAAAATCATTACATAATATTAAATTTGTGTAATGTAGATATTGATAAATTATAACAAAGTGTGTGCAATTCAATACTTTACCTAATCCGATGGAGCAAAATCATCGTCATTATTATTGTTGTCTTGTCAGTCATCATCATCATGTTCATATAAGTTTAAGTTAGGATTTGAGCTTTGTACATTAAGGGTTTCATCTCATTGATAAGAAATTGAAACAGGCAGATTGCATAAACCTGAATATATACCTTTTCAAGAGAGAAAATGTCAACATTGCAATGTTCTTGAGGATGAATACCATTTTTATTAGAATGTTCTTCGTATGATGATATAAGAAAATTGCATGTAAATACATATTGCTGGAAAAGACCAAACATGATAAAATGTATTGATCTAATGCAAACTGATAAAACAAGTACCAACAGAAACTTAGCCATGGTTGTAAATAAAGCATTTATTTAAAGAAACCTGTATAAATATAATTATGACTAATTGTGTATAATTTATTACTCAAACTTGACTTCTCGCTCTCTTGTAGATTCGCCTTTTTTTTATGTTATAACTTTTACATTGTTAAATATATTCTTAATGCTGTAATCAATTTGTCCTAGACCTTTTCATGTATTTATACTTTATTTAACAACTAATGATATTTAATAATGATCACATTTCATTCCTTTATATATGTTTTTTTTTTCAGAATATATCTTTAATAAAAGACATATATCATGTAATACGCAATACAGTTATATAAATCTTATGTAAATAAAGTGTAAATTTGCGAGAAATATAAATAATACTATATGTGTAGTTAACAGCATCATCGAATCAGAGTTGCCACATGTATAACATATATAACAACACGACTACAACTCATGACAACATATTTAGACATATACTCATATATAAATAAAATGTTTAATAGCTGAGGAATTAATAATATACGTGTAGTTAACCACATTATCAAATCAGAGTTGTCCGATTTGCAACATGTTAAGCATTTGTTAATTTATAAGAACAAAAAGACGGAAAAAATGCATAGTGAAATCTAAAACAGTGTATCTGCAATCATTTAAAAGTCAGATTCTTGTGTATACACAAAGTATATGGTTTGTTTCACAATTTCAATATTGGTTATACCTGTTTTCGCAATACAATACTTCTAAGCATTCTAATACTTAAAGAAATATATATATATATATATGTTACTATGTTTTTGAACATGTGTACTCATGGACTGTATGGCTATTGTATATTGAATAAACCTATATATCATCATTAAGTTGCAACAATACATGTTAAATAAAACCAAATGTAAACATTCCAGGTTATGTTTCATCTTCTTTTTTTTTTAAATCATGTGTTTATTTAAACGTTTCACTGTTGTAGTATAGGGATGCTTTTTGGCTAAACATCTGAAATAAAATGATGAAATGGCAAATGGTGCGCAAAACTCGTTGACAATATTTATCTAGTTTTCTGTTTATTCGTTATATCCCGTCAAGTCATGAGTTTATTTATTCATAATAAAACCTACCGAAAACACTATAACAAGAAACAACAATAATATAATTTCCTGTATTAAAAAAACTGTGAACGAACTTATTTGACAAGTTTAAATACATTATTATTTAAATATCATTGAAACTTTACACATAATGGTGAATGTGGCCGACTGTGTTTATCGGTGACATATTTTGTTAATGGCAATAAATATTTGTGTAAGCTGATAATTATGCCTAATAATAGATTTCCCAAACAATGCTTTAATATGTGAATATAAAAAATAACAAAGGGCGTAATTGCTGGGCAACGAATGTAAAATCCTTAATATTTAGATATGGTTTTGGGTTCGTTTGGATCTCTCAGGATGTTGGCAACTTAAATTTATTTGTATACAATTTTCGTCAGCAATTAACTGATTGCGTCACCCAGAATTGGCACAATGACATAAGCAATTCATCTTGATGTAACCATTATAAGAACTAATAATAATCAACTATAAATCTACTTAACACCGAAAAGAATTCGCAGTTTAAAATTCCTGTAAAACATAAGACAGCCTTTGTCAAGTTTAGGTGCTCTAACCACAAATTAAATATTGAAGTTGGTAGGCAGTTACCTGTTGCATATAATTAGAGAATATGCAATTTTTGGCTTTATTTTATTGATTGTGAATATTATGCCTTTTTTCAATGAAGTAAATATGAAGTTGTCAGAAGAGCATTGTTATATAACTGGTTTATGGGTGGACATACTGTACATATATTTTATAATCTGATGAGCACAACAGATAATGATACAATATTGAAATTATGTACGTATGTGTATCATCTTATGAATACAATTTAACACGTTGATATATTTTATATGTAAGATGGTGTGTTCGCGACGACAAACCTGTGTTTTGTTGTGTGTAAAATACTGTGTAGTTTGGGCCAAAGGCCTTTATTTACTTAAAACACTGAGTAGTTTTTAATTTTTGAATTAAAGGATCATTGTATACATAAGACTAGGAATTGTTCGGAATTTGTTAGATTTGTATATATATGCATATGTTTTCTGTGTAATTTTTATTTATTCTATTTTATGGTTTATTTTTCATATACAAAATTAATACATTACCTACCTAAGAAATAAATTGTGCTAAACTTTGCTAGAGATACTAAAAGAAATAGTCAAAAATTCTAATAATTTTCCTTTGAACCCTGTTTTTGATTGCAATTGTCTGAAAATATGTGTTTACATGTGATAAAACATTCAATATGGTGAAGTTTTTCGCAAAATCCTCCTTAAAAGTGATTAAGCAAATTTGAAATATGATTAGGCTAATTTGTATTGCAAATCCAGTTTTACAACTACTTTGTATTCATTTTCATTAGCGCGTTTTATATGTTGATTTCTAACCTCGATTAATGTATGAAAACGTAATCTAAAGTTTGGCTATGGTTGTTTCATTTTAGAGCCAGGGTCAAGATGGTATTGAATAAGATGAAACATGCTTTGGGTTCTTTAATTATTGCAGAGCTGCACAGAGTTTGCTCAAATTTAATTTGGTAGAATCTTTTACTAGCTTTGCACACTTCAAAATTATTACATTTTTACTATGTAGTGGTTTATCATTCTTAATTTTGTTACAAAGGACTAACCATTGAGTTACAATTAAATTAGTTCTTTACTATATTTTGCATATTTTCAAATAAACTATTTGATTCATGATTATGTTTTTTACGAATGCAATGATTGAACATCTGAAATAAAAGTTTCACTTCTAGAAGTTCATATTTTATGGGGTAATTAAGCGAGTTCAATTATATTGAAATCCATGATAGTTTCATATAAACAATTCCGAAACAGTTTAAAATACTATATCACCTAGATTGTTTTGTTGCCTTAATTAAAACCAAGTCAATGAAAATGAATTTTGTCCTGTTAAACCGCTTTCCTGTAGGATTTACTTTTCACTTTTACACGTGCTGCTGTCTTATTTGTTAATGGGCTTTATTTGATATTCAGTAAGAATGCATGATGTTTTACTTTATGAGAGTGTTTAGTTGATAAACACGACCCTACATTGTATTACTTTTGCCCTACTGACTTGTTAACTACTTCGCTACTCTTTATATTAGAATAAAGTTTGTAAGACAGATTTTTTTAGTTGTATTATATCATCAGTTCATATTATTTTTCGTACAATAATAAATTGGATAAGAACTAATTTTAGCACCGTGGGTGGTTTATGCTTTATTCCGCCATCTTCTAGCCTCAGATTGGGCCGGCTTCTGACGACATGAGGGGGATATAAATGATTTACGTCTGTTTGTTCGTCCGTTCGTTATTCCATTTATATATCGTTTTTAACCGAGAAATTTAAAAAAGGCAAGTCAGATGTTTGCAAGAACCCCATGGTCGTCTGTTAAATGTTTCTCAAAATTTAAGGCAATGTCTTAATTGAAGGTCAACGTAAAATAGTTATTTTCCATAACTTACAATCAATTGCTGAAATCTTTGCTGAAAATTGCAGTAAAACGTTTCTTTGCAATTATCAAATCGCATTATCCACACCTCGCCACATATTTCCACAACGACTTGTTGTTAGATAATACTACATCTTTGAACGATGGGTCGCAATGGTTACATTTATGATGGCTTTTTAAATAGTAACATTATTAGAACAGCCCGATCATCTATAGCTACAGTAATTCGGTATTTACACAGCAACATTTATCTCTACGCCTGGTCGTATATGGCAACAGTATTTGGCGGTTTTATTTATACAATTGACCTTCACGCCAGGTCTCCTTTGGTCAGAGTAGTTGTCTATTTAAACTGCACCATCATCATGACGGCCTGGTTTCTAATGACCACAGTAGTTTTCTGTTTAAATAGCATCATAGATCTGAACTTATATTCGTCGATAGCCACCGTGGCGGGCTAATTAAAAAAAAGCACCATCCATCACCACGAGTGGTCAGAAAGGCTTCACCAGTTGACTGTTTAAACAACACAATTATTCTTCAAAACTTGTCGTCTATAAGCACACTAGTTGACTCTTAAGACACCATTATTATTATGCAAGTACATTCGCCTATATCAACATAATGTAAGCATGTTTATAGCATTTTTATGGTCACAATATCTGGTCATATTAATGGGACTTTAGTTGACTTTGTTAATCTAGACGTTACGTTTTTCTTGACTTCGGAGATATGCTGGTTTGACTTGTTATATTTATATAGCGTTGATTCCTAAATACATGGGTTAATTTATAGGTCCATAGATCTTATCCTGCTGTGTTTTTTAATAATCAGTCAACAAAATGACAACATTTTCGCAATCCATCATTAAAAAGGGATCTGAAATTTTCCAAGACTACTTGTGTTCAACCTGTGAAGACATGAAACTGGAAGAAACGGCCGATTTCCACTGCGAATCCTGTATGAAATTTACTGTCGAAAATGTATCAACATACACGGCCAGTTGTTTATAAGGCATTCCTCTTATGGAAGGGAGGATATGAAGAAATGGCCGGTTTGCAAGAAGGTTGAAGATTTCCTCAAAAAGTGTGTCGTTCACAAAGATAAAAACCTCGAATTGTTTTGCGAAGATCACAGTCAACTGTGCTGCAACAATTGTGCATTCATTGATCACAGGTATTTTCTCAATATGTATTTTTATAACTAGCTACAAAGGGTAGGGTATAACGACTTATTTGAAATTAACTAGACTACTTCAAATATATACGGTACTTAGACGATATTGCAAATGTTATAATAAGAAATCGACAATGTTATAGGCAAAAAAGAATGCAATTTTTAACACCCAGTTTTTATACTTCTGACATTTCCAACTAGCAATATTATATTCTAGAAAAAAAAATTATTGATGAGAACAATGCATGTACGGTAGACCATGTATGGTCCGTGCTTAGAGTTGATGTCAGCATTGAGTTATTCTCATTTAAGTAAGCCTAGATGCATGCCAAACGGAGAAATATTTTTGTATATTTTTTATATATATTAAAAGTGAAAACGCAGGAATTATGAATACTCGCCAAAGCTCAAAAGGTGACCATTAACGATTTATGTTCATGTCAGTAAGCTAAGAAAATGAATGTTCAATAATCAGAAAAAAATAAATAAATAAATAATCGATTGTTTTTTCACAGTGCAACAGTGAATACTTAAGCATTATTAAACACTATTAGTAGTACAGAAGTATTTAAGGCCTTTTATAAAAAATACAACATAATTTGATAGCGTAAAGACAAAAAAGAATCCGCAGTACATCTGTTGCTGAGAAAAAAATGTTGTTAAAGCTACAAAGGTATAAATTTGTGCTTACTATTACTTAATTCGAAGTACGTTTGGATCAGAGAGTACAATTACAATTTATATTATTACAACGTATTAAACAAAATATAAACGCCTTTTTTAAACTGTTACATTATTTGTTTAATCTTACCAGTCATAAACAGTGATTGTTACCATGTAAATGCATGTTTGGACTTAAAGCATGTTAATACAAAACATTAATTGTTGAACAGAGGTGAAAATAAATAACTGTTTCAATAAAAAAAAAAAAAAAAAAAAAAAAAAAAAAAAAAACAATTCACATATTTATTTGAAATTCCAATTAACAAACTATAATAGCTCAGCTATAACCTTCAATAAATTACATATATAGACAAAACCTTTTTACTTTACTTTTTTTTGTTTATTGTTTTAATGAATGTTACTTTTGTCATCCTGTAACCTGAGTAATTTCATCAAATTTAAGAGTCAATTATTAAAAAAAAAATCATTTCAATGAAAGAAAGCAATAATGACACACATAAAAACTATTATTTTTTGTTTACCACAGTCAACATTTATAAATGGACAGATTATGTAGTTAAAAGCTCAATGTGACATTCGTGGAATGGAATCGAAAATAATTTAAAATGCAATAACGCTTTGAATACATAATAACCGTATAACGCCTGTGGTATTTACACACATTTCATAAATCTTGAGGCAATTTAACTCTTACATTTTTATTTGTCATAAATATGGCATGCGAGTACTTGTAACGGTTGTAAAACTGTCATAATAAATATCTGTTATCAGTCATATTGTTTTCGATTTGGTACATATGGTTATAAGTTGGTTTTCATCACAGCGATCCAATGCTTTATGCACATTTCACTGGAATTGAACAGGTAACCAAACATGATCTAGGCCCGTATTCAACACCGCATTCTTAGACTTAAGACTTAACATAAAGCACATTCTTAAACCTGTTATGTAACAATTGTATTATACAGTGGAAGATGACATGAATTCGAGTATAACAACTCAAACTACACAATTCTTAATTAAGAACATGTTAATACCATACGAACTTTTTCTAGTCTGCATATATTCAAATGATGAATACATTGTCTTCGTTCTTACTTTATTCTTTATTCTTCAGTATGAGAATGGATTGGTGAATAGGATCCCTGGTATACAGTAAGGCAGTATAACTTCCCCTCAAGAAGGTCACATTATCCTCAAAATTGTATTCACTAAGACCATGCCTTTAAACACATAACAATACTTAAACATCATCAATTGTCATGTTAATCAAAAATGAAGTAAGTATAAGGCAATCATGATACTAAACAGTGGAAATAACGAAAGTGTATAGCATGGTGCGTTGTTTCGTGCACTTGCGATAAATGATGATGGGATAAAAGCAATAGTGTAACAGCTACAAACACATGTTTTTCTTTTAAAAAAGTAGATTATTTTTAAAATATATAAATCCAAATTAGTTTACTTCAAACATGCAACATTGATAAAGTTATATTTGTAGGCATTGTTTAAAATGAAGGCACTGTATTAAATACAGTACATTGTCATTTATACTTGGCACATATTAACCAGCTGATAACATATGATTTCATTGGATGCACAATCATTAAAATATTGTTTTATGTATTAGCAAGTATATGGCACAAAGAATAAACTTTGCAACCCTTACATTTAAGAATAACAGCAAATTCGGATCAGAATTAAAGAGGAGTTCAACAACAAACATTGAGATTGAAAAACTCGACTGTTTGAGTTGTTCTTGATCCTAAAATTTATCAGGTGGACAGGTACGGCATGTTGTCGTCAAAGCAAGATGAGAACTTTAGTACCATGTCTTCGCACTATTTACCAATGTTTTTTTTTGCATTGGTGTTTAATGTTTAATGAATAATTGTTAGCTTAGTATGAGGTTATTAACGTACGTGTCCTTTTAAGTGCGTGTGTGTTGTGTCCCACTGTTTTGAAATGTGTTCCTTGCCTAAAAAAGGACCGCATTGTATAATTAGGTTTCAGTCCTGCTGGTGCAGCTGATGTTTCACTTACTGTGTATTTTAACTTCACTCAAATGCATGCAATTATTTCTTCAGACCCGAATCAAACCAATGAAACATATACAAATGAGTTGCGTTATATGTAATAACTTGTGTGGCTCACATTGAACTCGTTTTGTATTTATGTATACATGTAAGTCATATCAATCACAAGAATCAAGTACATATCTATTGTTCTTCAATTGTGATTATTTCTTTACTTCACTTCTCATTGAATAGTGTAAGGCTTTGTGCATAAAAACATATTACCACTGACACTGATTGTGACCATTGAAGTATTTTCAGAATTTCTCATTTCTTTTCATTGTGATTGCAAAGGATAAACATTTGGGTTGAAAGGTGTTACAATTTTCAGTTAGAAACACACTGTCATACTTCACGAAATTTTGCATATTTGGTTTCTTAAATGTCTTTATTTTAAAGAAGTAACATACACATACCAATGTTCACTTTCATTTTTTACTTTCGTATTTTGTTTAAATATTTTCGGGTTTTACAATAATTCGACTATACAACTATAAACAAATTCGGATACAAAACTTACCTTGTTTTAATGGAAGTTCAATCCGAATAGAATGATTAGGATTAATCTAGAATCGTGCTTAATATGTGTCTGATAATTCTAGCAATTTCCAATATCGGTCAAAATGGAAGTTCTGTTAACGCATGGTTATGTTAAAGGTCAACATTAGCATCGTTTTGTAATAAAATAAGTCAAAGCACGAACGTAAACTTATATTCTATTTTGTATTTATTCAATATGATACTTCCTTAAGTCTCTCACATAAATGGCAACTTACACAAAGTTCAAAGTAAATTAGGTAATTCTATTTAAAATGACGTTTTCCCCAAAAGACGGCTTGCCGAATAAAGACTAACAGTCACAGAACATGATACAGCTTTATACTAAGTTTAAGTAATCTTAGAGATAAACTATATCAGTAATAGTAGGTAACATATATAATTTATTCTATCCTGAAAAACGTTTTTAGCTATTATACAGGTAAAACGTTAGTATCTATATGATTATAGCTATCATGTATTGATATGTATAACTCTGTTTGATATAAATCTTGTAATCTAACGCTTTGTGAAAAAAACAACAACTGTTTGTGGTAATATTATTATCAGTATTTGACCAAAATATATAAGACTTATCCTTTAACTCATTATAATCATGTACTATTGCATTATTTATTAATGTTTTTAGTGTTTGTATGAAAAATATGTTTTCTAACAGACTATGCAAAACAGTGACTTTCATATCAGACTACGTAATATATAACACAGACCTGCAGCAACAATCCGAATGTATCCAAACAGTCCTAGAAGAAATGAAGAAACTTCAAGACAAACATGAGGCTAGCATTCGGTCCGTGCAAAGCTCATACAATAAGCAGTTACACAGGATACATGAAACACGACGAACAATAAATGAAGCCTTAGACCAGATTGAAAAGAAGACAGTGAATGAATTGAAAGATACTTTGACCAAACTGGAAGCCTATTTTACAGGTGATGTCGACAAATGCGCCACACTTCGGGATGAATTGAAACGACTTCGAGATGCCATGGAGGACATACGTGATAAAAATGAATCCAGAACTGTACAAATACCAGGAACAAATACCAAAGTCTGAAGCCTATCTGAAGAAGAACTCTGTCCATGTTGAAGTTTCAATAAGCCTAACATTGAAATTGAGCAATACCTGTCTAAACTATTAGGTTTTGGTAGGATTGAAAACAGTACCCAGACTTCCACGATGCAGGGGAATCCGGACCAGGTAATAACGAAATAAGTTTGTCCTGCCTCAATTGACGATATATTTAAAAACAGTACCCGAAATATTGACAGTGCAGGGGAATCCAGAGCAAAAATATCAAGAGATTTTTTACCCCCCCCCCAAACTCACAATAAAAATCAATGTGTTGCGATATATTCGTGTATTTTATTTTTATTTCAATAAGATTGACCATAATCACTTTTTCTTATTTTTAATAGGTATTTTTTTTAGTAGGGTCAATATACACCTTGACCCCCCCCCTCAAAAAAATTGCTTACCACAATCGGACCTTCGGAAAGTGTTTTTTTTCAAGATAGCCGCCAAGACATATAAATGATCATAACTATGTAACTATCGAATTAAATTTGATGAATTTGGTGTTTATACCTTGGTTTCAAGGGGCAAAGAACACATAATGATCATCAGACATTGTTTAAGTTGAATATAGTACACACAAATCCAACATGGCGTAAAATGCTGTAGACACATCATGTGAGGCTGTGATGAGCTGTATTCATGAAATAGATGCATGATGGTGGCACTTTTCTGCATCTTTGACCATGGAGAAGGGCGACTAAAATACCCAAGTCTTATGTAGATTCAGAGAAAGGCATTACGGGCAATCGACAGTGGGGTTTGATGGCTACGAAGACGGTCATACTAACAAAGACAACACCAGAGATGATAAAACAAACGTCAATCATATTGTGAGGTTCAGCAAAGAAACAGAATGCTCTTGTAAAAAAAGAAGACCATTTGTCTCGTGACAGAAACAAGGCTGGCATGATTGCTCTGACCAGCACAACTCTGACTAAAATGTTGTTCTGTCTTCAGGGGATGCAGACGTTGAACTTGTTAAAGCAAAAGTATAACGATCCCGTCGTAGCACCATAACGTTTGTGGGCGAGGAGACAGATTTGCTTATCTTGATCATGCATAACTCCGAAAGGGACAATAAGACCATCTACTTCCGCTTTGTTGTAAATAAATAGTCAAAGGAACACAAAGTGTATAACATTAACCTTTTGAAAGAACTCATGCTTATTCAGGCTGAAATTAATCTTCAATGATTGTCAGCAACGGTAAAACATTAAGTCTACATAAGTTAGTAAAACCTGATCCTATCATGAAGTCATGTGCTAGTTCATTCTCTCTTCCAAATGTCGTAAATTATAGACAACAAATTCATCAAATTTGGTGACTTAGTATTGTGCCTTATCAGAGCCAGATTATTATATATTGTTGAGATTAAGCTTCTTACTGTAATACCTAGGCTGTCTAAGTTGTCAGGATAGAACAAACGACCGAGTAAAGGTTTAACAAATCTATTCAAATCGTAGAACGCGACTTAAGAAGTTTGATTTACGAATAAATAACTATAAGTATGATGAAGGTGCGCAGCATCACTGTTACTTGATTAATATTGTAGATAACTTAAAAGAATACTTAAGAGTTTACAAAACTATTCCCTACCATTATGATGGCTTTAGCTTAAACTGGTAGGTTTCCGACTTTAAATGACATGGATTTTGAGTCATTGACCGAGGTGTCCAATCCGTGATGCTGCGCGCTATTTATAGTGAAGATGCTTTAGGATTCCGAAACTTAGGCGTCTCAACCAATCAACGTGCACTTAGGAATTCCTTAACCAATAAAACAAGTTTACAAAGAGCCATTTTCCTAAACAGCATTTCGGAATCCTAAATCAACAATGTAAGTCAATAATATGATTTGTTACATTATAAAAAGCAATTTGTATTAAAACACATTACATTAATACATAATATCAGGCAGAAATGTTCTGCATTTAAAGTCTGTTAAACATTTTAATAATACAATGGAAACATGAAACTATATGATGCATAGGCTTTCTACGCGTAACAAAATAGTTCCAAAGCATTTGCAACTGGAACATAACTTTACCAAAATGCAATACACAAATGCATCCTTAGATTAATAATACAAGTGAAAGCCATTAATTTTGGAGAACAATAGTTAGGAAAAACAAATTATATTGTGCAATTGAAAATGTAGGTCGTATTCCTACACAGCTGGCTGACAGCGTCATAGTAAACAAACATGGAGCGTATTTTTGGATTGGAATTACTGAATTGTGATAAACATATGTAAGTAGATTTAATTGATAATATCATAACTATTACATATTACA
>VMBQ01007516.1:0-44678 GCA_007657795.1 Dreissena rostriformis | reverse complement strand
ATCGTAAAAACGATAAAACGATCCTTATCTGTTGCCCTGAGTCAGAGCAAAGTCAAATCATAGTCAGTAAAATCATGGTTGCTCATAGTCAATAACAGATCGAAGACCATAACCAACATTGTTTTGACAACGTCATCATGGTCGCACTTGATTTAAAGTTAACATCTCAAAAGAGCAATGCCTCATTAACGTGAATAAGTTTATTATGAATCTCCGATTCATATGCATCAAATTACACTTCCAGATTAGAAATCATATAAATGTTACGATTTTTACTAATAATATTATATTGTTCTTTAATTAAAAAATATTTTAATTATTTTTAACTAATACCGGCCTTAAGAAGCAAAGGAAATACATTTTATCAATAACAATTCATTAAAAGCATTTTCATTGTTTCATTCACACGTAAACAATCCAAACGTAATGATTGGTCATGTCAAAAAGTTTGCGTTTCGTAAATTGTTTCTGCCTTTCTACTGAAGCCCGTAAACGGCAGAGGACATTTCACAACTGTGTTGATACAATTTATCCATGCTATGTTTATTAACACTTTTAACACTTAATTCCTCTTTGTAGAACATCCACCGAAAGCAGCAGTAGCCTTCTATTAAACTTATCTCAGTTATCAGGCAGATCGAACATGGCTGATGTTTCCTCGCCAGTGGACAGCAGAACGGCTTTGACTTGGATTTCAGTGCCTCCGAAGTACATGCTGATCGTTGCGCCACCGATTTTCCCATTTTTGTCTTTACAATTAACATGCATTTCACCAACACGAAAGCATCCAGGATCATCTGAATAAAGCGGTGCCTTCTCTTTTGTTGCATAGATACGTACCAAATAACCGAAGTTATCATTCATTGGAAAAAAATCGCTCGCCCCTGCAGCGTCATCTACTGGAATAGACTGGCCTACGTTAACCAATGTTGCAAAAGAACCTTTGCATCGTCTTGTGCCATCTTTGTCAAAAAACTGCCTGCTTTTAGAATGAATATATTTATTGAATGGCGGGTTACATTCAATTCCATACGTAAATCGCGCAATTCTGGAAACTATACTCTGCTTGTTGTGTCCGAACATGACTGCGCCTTTCAGTATTGCCAGGCCAGCCTCTGCTGGTATGATAACATGCTGTCCTCTGAACGCCTCTTTCACTCTGCGTTGAAGCAGCAGTGATTCGGAGAAACCACCGACCATCACGATATATCCAATTTGCCTGTCAGCGTGGTTGGATATTAAATTAGATAAATGTTCAACGATTTTCTTTATTGTCTCATCAAAGAGTGACACCATAACTTCGTACTGGAAGCAAAGCTTATCGCGATTTCGCGATACCTTGCCTTTATGAACTGATCTTCCAATTTGGTCATCCAACGATGAATCTGTCAGTTTCTTCACCAATTTCTTTAAAGACGAAGGAAACCGCAGGAAGACCTCTGATACATCCTTCATTTCTCTCTTCTTTAGCTCGAATGTTGTCATTAGATCCAAATAGTCGTCCATGAATTCTTCTTTCAGCGCAGCTATCACACTACAGCCTATAATAAAACAACATATACGTTTATATTGGAACTATAATATTATGTATTGCATGCCTTAATTTAAACAACCTTTACAAAAAATTCATAAAAATAGAACATCATAGAACTCCAGTAACATGCAAGCAACAACTTATAGACGCTTTAAAATGATCAACGTCCTTTCTTCCTTTGGTTCAGAAACTCTACCGATTGCTTATAAACAGAATATAAACAGTACGGAAAACATGTATTACTACAAAATCTTCACGTCCTGACATTGTTTTGAAAGCTACCGTCCAACGAACAATTGTCTTCATAGTGCATCTAATGCTTTATGATAAGTGTTTTATTAATCAAACGATTATGTACCTGTTATTGAATCAATCAAGCGTTCAAACTCCAGATTGACTTGGGTTCCTCCCCAAGCACCACCGCTGGCTTTCTCAATTTCTTTCAGACGCATGTCTTGAGTGATTTCATGGACTGTTATGTCAACTGTTCCGCCTTAAACGCAATTCATGCACTACTTTTTATTAGTTCGTTTACAACAAAACATTGCCTTGCTCTAATTTTGATCAAAGCATTGCGAAGAAGTATAAAACGCACATGCGGAATATTAATTTCAACCATGTAGAGCCATCCGATATCATATCAAGAATTTACACTGAACATACAACAATTTGAATTGCATTGTAATGAATAGTATATAATATCATTTTTATACATTTCATGCATGGAAGATTTGCCAATTATGGCTATGTTAATCTATTTTGCTATCATACCTCCTGCGTCGCATACAAGGTAACGCGTTCCAAGTGGAAACGTAGATATGTCCGCGGAGGAAGAAGTCTCGGTCCTGGTCAGTTTTGAATGACGGCAAAAAATTGACGCCGACTCAGGTTCAAGTGCTATGCTTAGATGGCCAGCCTCAATACCTGCCTGTAACAATTGCACAAACAATTATATATTTATACCATATTTAGTTGATTTAATGATTGGAGATAAAAGATACGTTAAATAAGCATCCAATTCCCGTGTATTAAGGACGTATGCTGCAGTTTCAATGCAAATTGTCTTGTACCTAGTTTTTGATTATTTTTGGTAATTAGCTAGAACCATCTGTTGTGGATAGAAAAATAAATAAAAAACATGGGTCACCACTGTTGTTATTTTTTTTATTCGCACTTAAACAACATACCTATTTTAGCATAAGTATAAATTAAAAATATGACAAACACACCCAAATCGTGTAAATTAGTTATAAAACTGTTGAAAAAACTTATATCTCTCTCTGTTTGTATAATACNAGCCTGTGCAGACTGCACAGGCTAATCTGAGACGACACTTTACCCACATGCAATTAGCCCAATTTTTACAGAGCGGGGCTCTATTTAAAAGGAAATCATTCAGAAAGTGTAACAAAACTTTGTGAAGTAACAAATTACATTGGTATCCGGTGTGATAAGTCATTAAGTTTGGTAGTGATGCAACAGCATGATAAGACCCACACTGCCATGTAGTAAACTGTAGTGCTTGGTTTATTCAATAAATAATTTAAAAGTGAATTTTATCGCAAAATAATCTCAGGCGTAAACTCAGAACAATTAATCCCATAGTGATAAGCTCCCATTTATGTATGATTTTTCAGCAATATTCAATCAATGTAGTTGAAAAGTCAAATCATGTGTCATCAAATAGAATATTGACAGAATTGAAATAAAATCGAATTTGAAATGCGTCTACTGCAGGACTGTTTTTATTTGAGGGATATAAATACGGTTAGAATTAATCACAGTTGAATATTGTGAACACGACAAAGTGGTAATTTATTGGGCATATTTAATTACTTTGTGGTGTTATGTGGTTTATAACATTTCTACATACGTATAATACAAACAATACAATAAAAACCTCAGGTTTTGGGACAATATGAATGTTGATAAGTGTATAACATCATATTCAATAAACTAAGTTAAAAATGAATGCCCTGTGCGTATGCCTTATGCGGTCAACGTATGCAATAGCGCAGTATGGTCAGTAGTTGACCTCTCCGCCAATGAAACCACGATATCTTGGGTAACTTTATAAGGACAGGGTAGCTTCTGACCAGATAGCGAAGTTGACGTTAACATTATAAACATGCGCGTTTTTTCACGTGCTTTTGCCAGAGAATATCGCTGACAAACTTGACACGTGTGCAGCACATGAATCAGCGTCCATTTGTACCGATCCCGGCGATAAGACGTCATAAATGATTAATGAAACGTAAACGTTTGGCGTCTATCTTGACGACAGTGACGTCATTCTTTAGGTCCGCGACAGTGCCATTTTGAAGGGAACATCCCAATAAAGCTGTGACCTCATTGCACAGCTCAAAACGCAAGGTACTGCTAGATCATTAGGCCGAACAAGTGTTGGAAGTTTAATAAATATTGGTCAAATACTTGGCCTCAAGCACCCTGAAATAGCGTGCACAATTGTGCAGGTTTTCAGAGCTCGTCAAAACGCATTGACTGGTACTGTACCAATATTCAAATATCCCCGTACTGGCCTTTTGTTAACGACCAAAATATACAAATTTGACGACAGTCCTTACAGCGAAGGTGAGTATGACATCGTCGCGAAAATTGGCACGTGTTATGAGTTTAAATATTCTTAAACATAGACGTTTACATCACGGTATTATTTGCGACTTTAATATAAACACTGCGGGGAATCACGTGATCACAAAAGTACATCGTACGCATAAAATGGCGGAACAAGCTCTTGTATTACCTGGTAATAGAATATAACTAACCAACTGATTANATCCGAAAACGCATACACTTATTGCGCAACCGGTGTAACAGTATCCGAAAACGCATACACTTATTGCGCAACCGGTGTTACAATAAAAACAAATTTGCGTAAAACTAAACTGCCGCGTACGTCCTTAAGGCATTTGACAGTGTGTTGAATAGAGGCAGCTACGACAAAAACAGGTACAATTTAAAGTTTCACATACACACAAGGTATAGAAATCAAAGTAAAACGATGCTGGTCATACTTGGTGAAAATGAGTTTACAAAGCTAATATCACACCATGCTGAAAAAATATCTAACAAGGCCTGCATGAACGTTAAATACAAACAAGTCAGCTGTAATTTTGTAAAACATACCTCTCGTGCCGCACGTCTCATGAACTGCTTGGCCATGTCGCTCCATATTGCAGGCACAGTAAGCACCCAGCTTATATCTGCTTTAACGATGCTTCCACCGGTCCCATTATGCAGTGTATTGAACACGTCGTCATGGAGATATTTGATCGTTGAAGAGAACACGGTTAATGCAGACAAAGGTTTTCCTGTTGCATCCTCGAGCATGTCGTTTGTCTTGAAACCCTGCAACAGAAAAGTATGCACGGAAGGTTCAAATTCAAAGTTTTTGGTATGAACATGTTTCAATTTCGTGACTTTCAGGTAAAAAGCACACACAACTAACAGCTCTTAAAATTATCAAAACTGATATATATGGTTCATGTATATTGCAAGCTTTAAATGACCCTATATATGTGAATGTTAACAGGTTTTAAACATATCCCAATCTGTAATTATACCGTCGTACATGACTGAGGAAGAATACACTCATGTACATTTAATATTTGTACAAGTGTTTAAATATGTGCACGTTCATCGCCAAAATAAAAGAGAAATATATTGTCGTGTGTGATTGTTCATGGCATAAACATATTGATATTTATCACAAACATCTCCTCACCAGACACATACAATCGCTACATTAACAAAATGCTCAGAGCATTAAAACATGTGATAATATATATATGAAAACTGTATCTACATTAAATGGTTAATGTACCTCGCTCTCGAATAGTTTCATCTTGAAATGCTTAAAGTAGTACCAGTCCTTGTGTTCGTTTTTCTGTGCCAGTTTGGCATACTTTTCTTCAGCCTCATACCCGAATGTGTCTACAGTTTTTCCATCCGAATGTATGAGAACACACGTTGGCGCTGTAGATAAAAAATAAAATAACATCTGACATTTTATTTAACGCTGCATCTACATTTGAGCTTGCGGTAAATTATGTTGTATGGAATGTATACAATTTTGACAGTACATTCGGAGATTGTAGTCATATGTTTTAGTTCTAAAAGAAACTGATGTCTTTGATTCATGAATTACAATTAACAATTATGCGCATTTGAGGAGTGTCATTTGTATTTTAATTTGAAACTTCCATGAAGGGTACACCATATCATGATTGTTACAAACCTGTCAGTCATAAAATGCATTAAGATTATTCTGCAGTCTTGTTTGTTATTGAAACATACGGTCAACATAAATTATGCTGTATCATGGCGAAACTACAATAAACATTTGAAAGGTTTTTTTTTCGAATTATAAAATATCATAGCGGTCACATGTTCCATTATTCGACAAGTTGGAAACCTTTATTGGACATAAACTGGTCTGCATTCCAGTGTTTTGATTTTATTTTCGTCGGGTCCTGTTGAAATTCGTGTGTGAATGAGTACGCCCATCCCGAGTAGGTCGTTCCAAAATCTAGACTAGCTACCACGAGTACCATAGCGTCTGCAAACTACAAAATAGACCGTGAAGATGTTACTTTCCAAATACATGGAGACTTAAGTACACAAACATGTATATTCGAAATCAACGGTACATGTATGTCAATATTATTTAACAAACTTATCAAAGGTATGTCATGATCACTGTGGTACAAATATGGTCGAATTTAAATGAAATCCTAATATATGTGATCATATGACAGTGTTATTCATTAATATTTTAGTATAGGTCAGTGATAACATTTATTTCTATATCGAGTGTACTTTAGTTTCGTTTTCGCCTATGTCGGTAAACATAATTACATAATTTACTGCACACGTAATGTATATAGAAATATAAATAAGATGAACATGTCAAATGATAGCTATTTATTACATATCAGTTAGTTATGTAAATGAAACAAATTTTAAAATACTTGCTTGCGATCTTTTCTAACAAAATGTCCTCTACAACATTAAGTCCTGTGCCGCCCTTATCACGTGTAACACATATCTCGGTTATACAACACACTCAATCACCCTGAAGACCTTTATAATGTTTGCTCGTAGTGTTTGTTAAAACAGTATTCACAAAGTTTTATGTTGTGATCGATGTCTTCAACCAGTTGGATATGTTGTTATAAAGTTTGTTACATTAATGCCTCGTACTTTTGTAATACGTAGTGTTGCTGAAAAATAGGTTATGAACATTTATTTTCTGAAAAAGATATATAATTTTAAAAACGAAATTATACGCAACTTAAATGATACAATTAACTTATAGTGCATGTACGTTCGATTTCTAAATAAGGTTATCTATTTTAGAAAATGATTATTCTTAATCTATTTTTCAACAACTATACGTAGGTCATTAGATATGAGATAAAATATCATTTGAGCGACATAGGCTATGGTTTTGGGTAACACGTCAGTAAATTAAGGAGGTACAAATTAACCATTAGTATTATCAAAATAAACATAATATCTTTTGAAACAAAATATAAAAAATGGTGTGTAACATAGCGCTTTAATTTTATTTAAAAGGAATTTAATCTGGTCAGCTCTTCAGTTAATTAGTGTTTTTGTTCCCGAAATGTAGCACCTACCAGAGTAAGTAAATTCTACCGAGTTCTTTCACAACTGTCATTTTTATATGGGCCAGATAAAACAAAACGTTTCATTATACAAACATGATTATAATAAATATATTTTAAAAATATCTCCGGAAACGTTATCAGGAAAGAACGTTTTGTCCGCTATTCATTTATTTAAAATTAAATGACAAATTGTCTATACAATACAACACACTACACACTATACGACATTAAACATAAAATCATTATTAAAGCCGGGATCACTGCCTTGGAAAGGTCAATGCAAAGCATTGGGGTTTAAACCGATTGAAGGGGTACCATGCCTTACACTTAGCCCATCATTAATCACAGGTGTGAATAAACATTAACCACATACCATCATAATTCAAAAAAGCAATACAAGAAAAAAGTAATACGATTTAATTACTATTTAATGTCGCGATGAAACACCAGAGCAACGGAATTACAACTTTTTTAGGAACGATGAAATAGAAAAACAACAAGTGTCACCTAAATTTTGTCTTGTGAACAAGATTTCAGAACTTAGCATCATATAGTACAACTTAAACATCGTAATAATAAACCTCAGGAACAAGTAGTAATAAAATATGTAAAATGCCTTATCTAGGATGTATATGCATTATACATATATTCAATGTAATATACATAGAAAGTGTATTTGGTAAATAATTTTAATTAATTTTAAGGAACTTAACGTAGGTATGTATTTGTAGTTAAATGTTTTTTTGTTTTTTTTTAATAAATGGCTTATTATTCTTGATTTGTTTGTAAAAGTGTTTCATTGAATTGTTAATTAGTCCTATAACATGTTTACTCAAACCCCAATATTTAAGTGTTTTTCGCCGACCAGTATAAGCCATATATAGCATACCAATTGACTTAACAATTCTTTTTGTGTAACGAAGATGGGAAAACAACCAGGTTTGCGTTATGTACACGCCGCCGACTGACATATGCACGTTCGCCTAAAGTATCCATAAAGTTAAAACAAATGTCAAAATTAGAAACTAAAGCAGACATTTAAATGGCTGGTAAAATTATATTGATATTCACGGCGTAGAACTATCCTTATAAATTAATACAGTCTTCTAAACAACATATACTGTACAGCTTTTTGTATACTAAATATGCTAAATAAACAAACATTAAATAAACAAACTCTGTGGCGTATTAATATGTGAGCATTGCTGACTTCACCGTTCAAGAAATAACAACTGCTAACATTAAAACTTATATATTCTTACACACAATTTAAGACTATTCTGCTGTTACTCAGCTCAACACTTAATGACGATAATAGGCTTATGCCTGTAAAATTAAACACAATAATGGAAGTTTTCATCGAACGGTCAGTTTCAAAGACGCCTAGAAAAAATGTAACCACACACAATTGAAATACGATAGTAAAAAGGTCCAATAAATGGTATGAACAAATATTATTACTCACGCAGATATATTCCTTGCAAGTTCTTCAAGTAAAAGTGTCATGCGTAGCCTATAAAGCATACACAATATAATCAAGCAAATCACATTCAGTGCTTGACAGAAACAGTGACACAATGACAAATGACAATATGTACTAAACACAGAAAAAGCGATTGGGGATATCCGGTGAATTCATCATGCTGCATTCGTAGGCTGTCTATGTATTTTATTTTATTAAGAAATTTACAATATCACATGTTAACGAGAGCGGTACAAATGTCCAGTAAGAAACGTTTTCGTACAATATTGAGGTAATATTTACCAATCACATCGCAACAGTCATAAACTCTGTGTTGCCTATCGCAAACGAGTTGTTCCTAGACTTCATCCAATTTAGCAATGCCTAATTGGTCGCTTACCGTGCAATAGGTATTGTGTGAATTAATTAAAAACAGTGTTTCTAGGAATACTACAACTCCAGAGACATTCTCAGAACAGACACCAACAAGTCTTGTATTTGAGACAAGTAACAAAGTGCATATAGGACTATACATAATTAAAGACATGACAGCTGAAAAATTCTTAAAGTTGGGGTCACCGAGTTTGAAAGGTCAATCATTGTCAATCATTTGGAGTTTTAACCAGTGAATGACGCGTCAAGCCTCAGAATTATACACTAAATAACACGCGTAAATAATAAAAGTTAACCCTTTGGCATTGATCTTTACAAAAAAAAAAACAGGACAATTTAAATTCGATTTAACTGCAAAGTAATTATTCAGTGGTTTAATATGCACCAGAGCAGCAGAATAACAACTTTCTAAATCTAAATTTCAAATGTACTACAAACTACAAAGTGTATACGCTTGTTTACTAATTTCATAGTCTACTTCTTGTTGTATTTGTACCACAGTTATTGAGAACCTCGAAAGAAGGAAAACTCTCTGAAGCTTGCAATGACGGGTGTCAAGTGTTTTGTTTATATCCATGTTCTTGTGTGTGAATTGTTAACTACTTGTCTAAAAGGATTCCCATTCTGTACAGGTAGTGTATGTACCAGCCCGACCTTAGCATGAACAAAAAATCATAAACACGAGGAAAATATAATCGTTTGCAATCATAATAGGTAACCAATTCAATAACGTTTATAATTAATATTTTTGAATAAAACAGATTGTTAAAATGGTTGTGTTGTTGTTTAATACAAAATTACAAACTACGATTTAATTTAACAGTGATGTAAAATAATACTATTGAAATCTTTTTACATCATGTCCAAAATCTTAGAATGTGTTGGTGTATATGTGCCCTGAATACAGGCAACCTCTGATATTAACATGTGAACTAAATCCAACACATGTGTATCTAAATTAACAATCGAGAACATTTTGAGAGTTTCAATAGTATTTATAATACACAAATTATATACATAACACCAACCGTTATCCGATATATTTAGGACATTTTATAATCAAAGTACTGACAGTACTGTTGTGACGATGCTTTTGAAGAGGATGGATATAAAAGCATCAAATTAAGTTTATCTACATCATCACAATTGTGTATGTGGGTACGAAAATTTTGGGTACAAAAAAAAAATTGGGTACGAAAAAAAAATTGGGGTAAGAAAACTATTTGGGTACGAATAAAAAATTGGGTACGGAAAAAATTGGGTACGAAAAACAATTTGGGTACGAAACAAAAATTGGGTACGAACAAAAATTTGGGTTCGAAAAAAAAATTGGGTTCGAAAAAAATTGGGTACGAAAAATAATTGGGTACGAAAAAAAAATCGGCACGAAGAAAAAAAAATTGGGAACGACAAAAAAATTGGGTACGAAAAAAAATTGGGTACGGAAAAAAAATAGGAACAAATATTTTGGGTACGGGGAAGTAGTACCCGTGGGGAACTTGACCCATTCAGCGAGACTGGGAGGCGGGCTACATTCTCGATCAAATCTAAAAATAACAAGAAATGTCGCGGCAGCGGCCGACGCGTATCCCCACGCCGCATAGATGTTATATTAGCTAATCTGTGGTTCTTGACATCAAGACAAAAACATGCATTGATTTGTTTTCATTTTCGACAATTGTGACACATAGACCATAACAAGCTTAAATGTTAAGGTTTATAATTTTAAAAAATAAGAATAGAATATCAGGAAAGATTTGGAAATCCTATCTAAAACTTGTCTGACACAGGCTAGTCCAACTTGTCTGACACAGGCCATTCCAACTTGTCTGACACAGGCTAGTCCAACTTGTCTGACACAGGCTAGTCCAACTTGTCTGACACAGGCTTGTCCAACTTGTTCGACACAGGCTAGTCCAACCTGTCTGACACAGGCTAGTCTAACTTGTCTGACACAGGCTAGTCTAACTTGTCTGACTACGGCTAGTCCAACGTGTCAGCGTGGGGATAACTACATTTGGGGTTTTCCCAACGTCACAGCGTTGAAGTGCCACCTGGCAGTTTCGTGTCTGGTTCCTGTCCCGAACCTCTCGATAACTTTGAAAGAGGACGGGAACCAAGCTGCCTTTACCTTTATCAATGATAATCAGCGAGGTATGCCGATTGAGAAAATTAAGGTAACTCAATCGGACTGGCTCGGTCTTTAAGGTAGGTCGCCATTGTGAAGAATTTGTTCATGGAATGATAACTTAGACGAGCTGCTGAAGCAGCTTCGTCAATAACATAATATCTTCTTGCGAACATTTTTATGCATAGTGAGAAATATATTCTATCAAATAATGTAGAGCACTGTGACATGCAAATAATCGTATATGTATCGAATGTTGTAGTAATTTATGCATTTTTTTCCCCTTTGCTTTTAATGGGGTATACAGGATAAAATTATACACATTTGTACAAATATGTTGGCATCATAATCAAAGTATGAGTTGATACTTTTAATCCCCCAATTGTTTAATGCAAATAATTATGTATGGATATTGTATATATCCTCCGGTTACCGCGTATCGAGCGGTAAAGGAAACGAGTAACAAAATTTTACCTATAACTAAAAGGCACGTGAATAAAAATGTATGTTATCCTAGCCCATAAGCAACACAGATTGTCCAATTAAATTTATACAGCATAATTGATTATTTAAAACTTAACATAAACAATTGCTTAAAATGTTCTACTTTCTGTCGTCATAGGCACTTTATGGGTATGTCGACATATAGGATCGACGATAGACGTCAAAAACACGGCTTAGATTAGTTTTTATTACCATAATTGTTTTAATTTTATGCTAATATCATGATTTTTTTAAACAGATAAGTATTTTTCCAGTAAAGTGCAACCGCGCGTTTGTAATATGAAGTTCCCACACAGATCCGACATTTTTTTAACCGTTCAAACGCGCGGTTGCACTTCACTGAAAAAAAAATACTTATTTGTTAAAAAAAAATCATGAAACCTATAGAAAACACTCACGAATGAGCGGGCTCTCCACTGTATCCCATTAAAAATGGTGAAATATTTTAAAAGACATCCTTAAAAATGTTAACTGGGTCGCGCTTTATTCTCCCAATACAGATCTTAAAAAGTCACGTGGTATAGGCACCGTGCTCTTGTGAGTGTTAGAAAGCTTACATATACTTGAACCGTTTATGTTACAGTACAAGACACTTATAATGTTGTCGTAGATGAACTTGTGGTGCAAACATAGCAACGAAGCGCAAAAACACAAAGAAATATAAGGTACAGTAGGTTCAGTCAACAAGTTATTTTTTACATTTGTTTCATTAAAATAATTTTATATGTATTTCAATCTCGTATTTAGTTTACCAGCAAACGAACATGATCGCTGCGCCTTTATTTGTATCGCCGTTTATTTATGCAATTAATTGCAGTAAATCGATACATTTTTGCAGCCATGTAATATATCATGTATTTATAATGGACATATAACTGTATATTGTCCAATTTATTGTTTTCGAAACGGAAAAAAGAACGTTAAACGTCCGTGAAAACATTTAGGACTACGTGGATCAGCAAAACACAAAATTTATTTTATAACTATTCATGAATATGGGGAAATTATTTGGTTCCTGTGAAGAGAACATCTTCAATTTGCAGGTGCAAAAAAAAAGGATTTGATGTTATCTGGAACTGTGGGTCGGGTTTCAAAATTCGGTTTCATGTGACTTAGCGCACATTCCGACTAAAGACACGTCCACATATTGGGACTCCTGTTCGAGACAACAACAGAGCCGAATGGAATGTTGTCAGTTTGCAAAGAGACTGATTGAGCAATAATGGAGTTAGTGTAGTTGTTGCACTAATAAATAACGTGGAAACAACAAAACTATATAAAATATATAATATGCTTCGCTCTATGCATAGTTGGCATAACAATAGATCCTTCTTTAGACATTTACAAATAAGAGTAGTTATCCATTCATTTCATGTCGGCCGATGCATTTGTGGTTGGCTCAAATATACATTCTATCAAGGATCTAGGGTTTGCTGTCCACTCGTTAACTGTATATTACACCACATTGCTGAAGTCTGACATCTGTACATGGGTCCAGTACCTACACTCTACTGAATATAAGGTTTTAACGTATGCATAAGGATTCTTGGAAGTATTATACTCTGGTAGATAAAAAAAATGTAGTATGGATGTATTTGAATTAATGTGTAGCTAAAACTTTTACCGAGAATGGATCTCTTGATACAAAAAGTAAAAAATGAACTGATATGAGTCATTGTTTTTTAAATAGTTTTCACAAGAGTATGTGTTCCCTCGAAATAAAAATGTCATCATGTGACTGTGTTAGATGCTTTACGTGACTTGTTACGTAATTAGTTGATATTACAGAATGGTGGAAAAAAGTCAATAAAATAAGAAGTAAGATAAAAAAATAATCCATAATTCACATATTTTCTCTTTAACAGTCTTTCTACGCTCTCTCTAAAAACTTAATTTTATTTTTGCGCCGGTAATGGATAAAACCAAGCAGTTAGTATCAGTTATTGTCAAACTATGTTAAAGCAGAATTTATTTACACAGTTTATATATTGTGCACATTCCAAATAGCGGAACAGTGATTTACAAATATGTGAATAAACCGGGTAACATAACAATTATAAATAAAACCAGCAACTATTCACACAACGTCCAAATACAATTTAGCAATACAATAAGCCCGGCAAACAGTGTCTAAAGATTAATGTTGATGTTTTACATACTTCATTCAATCGCGCCCTAGTTTAAGGACATTCCGATTGTGAATATTATTTTCCGAAACAAGTTTTGTCACCGCTGCTTAAAATGAGTTCTTTGGTTCTAAAGAACAAACATATATGACCAAATTTAAAACAAAATGCAAATCCTGTAAAACGATGCTAATCTAGTGCAAATCACCAAATTGTGTTGCCACTGCTGTCTTTGTTTTCAAACGTCGAAACACCTGAATCGCGTTTTAAATATCCAATAAACACTTTTAATCAGTACAACATGTAAACATTATGTAGCGCACAAACTATTTTCTAATAATACACTATTTCTTATTATTGACTAAAAAAACACGGTGAAAAACTTTCGACGGAGCAGACGCCATCTTGTTAACATGACAGGTCTAAATATAGCTTTTCAAGTCATGCCATGCCTAATTGAAAAGTATGGAAAGCTGATTCTGTCGCGTTATAACAAAAACAAATCTCAACTGACATAAACGTTCTTTGGTATACAAAACGTAATATCACGGTCGTGATTTTTGTAAATAAATGCATATTGCCAACATTGTTTGTAGTTTTTTAATCTCCATTTACGTACCAAGATCAAGTTCTACACCGTGGTTACCCGAGGCGTATGAAAACTCATTGACTGGCTATCGCATTTCACTTCATTTACTGCCGGATCTGGAAGATCAAATGTTACTATGGTTTCTTCTGCGGTAGAAAGAAGCTTAGCCTTTATTTCGATTTCGGTGCCACTGAAGTTTATACTCAATAACGTACCAACGATCTTTCCGTTTTTATCCGTACAGTCTACCGTAAATTTGCCAATAAGAAAACACCCTGGGTCATCGACAAAAATTGGATTTCTTTCCTTCGATGCGAATAATTGTGCAGTGTAATGTGAATAGTTTTCAGGAGGCGAATATTTACCTATGCCTTTAACATCATCTATAGAAATAGAAGTACCGATTTCAACAAGCTTGGAAAATCCGTTTTTAACCCGTTTTACATTTTTTCCGTCAATAAATGAACGGTGTTCAGGATGCACATATTTGTTAAAATCCGGGTTACATACAACTCCATATGTATAGCGGGCGATTCTAGAAACAATAGACCTTTTGTTATGCCCAAATATTACGGCTCCTTTTAAAACTGCTAACCCTGCCTCAGCTGGAACGATGACATTTTTATCAGGGAATGCATCTTTTACTTTTTGTTGAAGAAATGACGAATCGGAGAATCCACCAACCATCACAATATATTTGATATGTGGGTAATTGCGAAGCAACCCCGATAAATGATCGATTATTCTTTGGACTGTTTTGTCAAACAGTGATTCCATGACACTTATATCGAAGCTGAGTTTATCGCGAATTTGCGAAATCTTATCTTTCAACGCAGAACGCTGAATTTGGTCTTGAAATGATTGTCCGGTCAATCCTTTAACAAGGTCGTTAATAACTGACGGAATTTTTAATAAGACATTTGGTGCTTTTCTGAAATCCCTCTTTTTGTGTTCAAACGTCCTCTTCAAGTCCAAGTAGTCATCCATGTAGGTTTCTTTAAGGCATTGCATTACTGGACAACCTAAAAGTAATATTAATCGCAAATATAGTCCAGTTTAATCCCCTACCAATGCGTACTAAACTGGGTTTTTAATCTTTATTCAGATCAATAAATGATTTTTTTTTCATTTTGAGATTGGTCATGAATAAGTTAACATTATTGTTTTTTTGTGTTTCATTTGGGCTGATGGGCGCTGTGTAAAAAAGCTACATAGTAAAATAGACTTAATTTTGTTGTAAATTTGCTAGCCGTTTGAGCAAGATGTTTCCATAATTTCCAGAACGGTTTATATACCTGCGATTTGATCAATTAGTCTTTCAAAATCCTCATCGACCTGAGTTCCACCCCACGCCCCTCCACTTGCTTTGGCGATCTCCTTTAGTGCATTATCCCCTGTTACTTCATGAACAGTGATGTCAAATGTGCCACCTAAACATATCGTTTTAAGCAAAAATAAAATGTTTAGCGCAAGAAATATTTTGAAATTTAATACACTTCATAAAAACCACCTACACTTTTTCGGAAAGTGATTAATGCAAGTGCCAAATGTTTGATAACAAAAATAAAGAGCATTCCTAAACAGTATACCTCCAGCATCGCACACAATGTACTGAGTGCCAGACAAAAATGTTGATATGTCCACAGTTGAAGATAGCTCACTCTTTCTCAACTTGGCATTTCTACAGAAAATCGAGGCAGCTTCCGGTTCAAGCCCTATATTCAAATGACCGGTTTCAATTCCAGCCTGTAATCAGAAAAGAGATGTATCAAATGCAATTAAAATCATTAGTCAAAGGTATCTACTGGGTTCCAAACCTCTTAAGCATGTTTGTGTATGTAAAAACATATAGACAAGTATAGGATATTTATTGCTTAAGGTACAATTTTCTTCAACGTGTGGTTGGAGACCAAATATTTTCCCGAGTGTTGTAGATTTATATATTTTTCTATATCCATGAAACATGTCAGCCTTCGTATTTTCACTAAGCTGCTGAGATTCTTGTACAAATACAATTCTATATGTAACTGAAAAAAACATAGAATTAATTAAATACATGCATTTGTTGATTCACACTGATGTAGGAATGGTAGAATGGATATCATGGGTCTTGAGTATTTAAATAAATAAATGATGTATGGATGCATTGATTTGAATGAATAGATAAAGTCCGAACGGACGACTGAAACAATGTTATTATGTTCTTACTTCTCTTGCAGCCAGTCTCATGAACTGTTTGGCTGTCTCGTTCCACATCGCAGGAACAGTAAGCACCCAGTTAACATCACTGCATGTGATACCACCAGTTATTTGGTCAGTTAGAAGTGCCATCACATCATCTTTAAGGTACCTTATAATAGCAGCAATCACAGCAAGGGCTGGACGCTGTTTTCCTGTTGCATCCTCCAACATAGTGCTCTTTTTAAGATCCTATACATGATTATGAATATAGATATTGTAATAAGCTTTTTTTACAAACGAGGCAGTATTTAAAGTGTCTTCTCAAATAAACACTGATTTAATGTAAATGTTTATTGAAACATTGTTTGCTTTGTGTTGTATTGCGCTCAACATATTTCTAAAAATAAAGTTCAACACGCTTTCAAACTATACAATCAAGATCATTACAGGTGATTTCCATTTATTCTCCTCGATACTTAGTTGCAAAAACTAACTGATACGTTACCTGACAAAGGAACTTACCCTGTTATGGAACAACTTCATCTTGAAATGTTTGAAGAAGTACCAGCCGTGATGTTCACCCTTTTGCGATAGAACCTCATACTTGTCTTCGGCTTCATATCCAAATGCTTCCACTTTGTGTCCGTCTGGGTTGATAAGTACACACGTCGGAGCTTGAAAACAACAATTACAATAAGATTATGTTCTGCATTTGTCATCGAATTCATACACTAATGTTAAAGTAGTGAACGACAAATATTGAGTACTATGTCGATAATTTCAAATGCAACGTACGCTTAACGCAACAACGGCTGTGGACGCTACACGATATTGAATCTACTTAAAGTATCTTATGTCAAAAGTTGTATTTACAGATTGGAAGTTCATGCTTTCGGAACGAAATTTAACTAACTATTGCAGGACAAATCTCCCATATTGGCAATATATGAGAGTGACATACAACTTGCTTTTTCATATCTAGAACACATAGTTCATATGGAGCAAACAAAGTTTTAACAAGCAAGTATGCCCATATAGGTTCCAGTAAGTCATAATAATTATGAGGGCCCAATATGAGCATCATGTGACAATATACCATATTGGCACCATGTCGAAAAGTTGTGTCCGAGGCATGCTAGCAATGTGAATCCCAATAGGAGAGCCCAACAAGGCACCGACAAATAAGTCCGTCTTGCCCAAGCAAGAAAGTCTATTTAGATCCCCAAAATGCAAGGCCGTATGGTAACGAATAGTAACACGTGCCCATTGGTCAAAATATAAGCCAGTAAAAGTTCCAGCAAAAGCGCATTCAATGGTTACAAACGAGCAAATCAATATAACACATTACCAGCAAACTCATATGGGTCGGTATAGATTCAATTCAATATGGGAGTTTTAGTTTGATAATTTTAAATCGCGTATTTCTGTGCTTACCTTTATTTGACATGAACTCGTCGGCAGACCAATGTTTAGCTTTGATATCCGTGGGATCTCTCTCGTAGTCATGAGTGAAAGAATACGCCCATCCGGAGTATGTGGTCCCGAAGTCGATACTTGCAACGGCGAGAACCATGTCTACAAAGGACATATAAATTAGTATGCATAAATATACATTACTTATTATGTTTCATGTTCTTGTTTTTTTAGTAGTAGTTAAAAAAAAGAACTTTGAGTATTTAACTAATCTCGAATAAAAAAAGATTTGCTTTTGTTGTGTTTTTCACTTAAGTTTATTGATTTTGATTGTGATAAAAAATTAATCTTGTTTTTACTAGGTACTTATAGCTCGATTGGTGTGTTATCTCAGCTCGATTGGTGTGTTATCTCATCTGGCTACCTATAAATATTAATAAGACGACAAAAGTGAGGAAAGTGTGAATCTATCTTACAAATGCTTGAACTATTACGATCTTTTTGTTCTGGTTTATAAATGGCAATATATATTTATAGTAGTGTTTGATAACTTATTGACAGTTTAACTGTAAGCTTTAAAGGGACTGTAAACCACGAATGACGAAAAAAGAAAAGTTCTAAAATACTGTATTTTTTTACAATTATTAGTTTATATTGATTAAAATTTCACGACTGGTATATAACATTACTTGAAAAAAAAAGTATTTTTTTTATTTTTACTTTATTTTTTTATTTATTTATTTTTACTGGGTATGTCTACCAGGTAACTACCAGTTAACTATAAATAACGCAAGTAGATTGATCATCATCGTCACGTGGTAAACCCAGGAATGCAAATTGTGCATGCGTAGTGAATTGTATATATTTTATATATAAAATGATCAATCTACTTGCGTTATTTATAGTGTGTATATCGTTATGTCACCTATTTTCGCGATGTACTTTCGATTTCACATCGCGAAATTTTATAACAGAATATACTGAAAATATGAACATTTTTCAAGTAATGTAATATACCAGTCGTGATATTTTAATCAATATAAAATAATAATTGTAAAAAATAAGGTATTTTAGAACTTTTATTTTTTCGTCATTCGTGGTTTACAGTCCCTTTAAACACCGTAAGAAATAAAACTTTAGTAAACGTTTGAAGAAGTGTTATGTGACATTGACCTTGAACACACACTCGATTCTTTACCTCCATTTCAAATACATTTAAAGTCAATGAAAGAAAGCAGATTGCTAACATTATATTACCACCCTTACCAACCTTATAACATGGTGCATGTGTACTATCTAAGCATAACGTACAACTGAACTGCTTTCTTACAAAAAACAAACATTATTTGTGGTTTAAGGACGTGTTTTAAAAGTTGAAAACCATCGTTTAAGCATTTCAGTAATTTTATTATTTATGTTAATGGATTACATCACAAAAACTTATATAGTCATTTGAATCGTATTTTTAAATATTTATGAATAAAGGTCCGGTAAACGTTAACATATACCACATGTTGTTAAGATATCTGTCTTTCAAAATACGCAAATGTATTACTCATCAAATGTCATTAAACATATTTAAAATAATCATGTTAAGGGTACACAACCTATAATCAAGTGCATTACCTGTAATTTATTACTTCCCAATATAATCTGTTTATGAATAGTTCAACGATCACTTAAACCCTTAACACTAACCTGTCGTCAATTTCTCAATGTCAAAACGCCATAAAGAGGTTAAATAATGTATTAATTTAATTTATAACAATTATTAAACACAAACATTTGATCACCTTGAGAAAAATGTTAAAGATAAACTAAACTGGTTCTGTAATTCCCAAATTTACTTTTACTTTCGATTTCCAATACGTATTAATATGCGTTCAACTGTTCAAACGACATGCCACCAACCAAAGGAAATTGTTGAATAATTTTAATGCATATACAAGAAAACATGATGTTTTCTTGCATTCAGAAATAAATATTGACTTTTTTGTTCAATATAATGTTTTTCTCAATAGGTATACAACTAGGTATGTAACGGGGCATAACATACTTAAAATGTACTAGTAAGAATAATTTTATTGCAACTCATAAATATGTTAAACAGTGCAATAGTATTTCAAACAATAGACATGAAAGCATGCCGTTTTCAAAGAAAAGCTTTTCCCCCTTTATTTTCAACTTTTAACACTTTAATAATGCAATAATCTTGAAAAATTGATAGATATTAATAGGACAAATAATCATACGAGCATAACAATAACACTTACATTAAGTCTGTACAACAGAACGAATTCAAAATAGGGTACGTATAGAGAATATTAAAGCAGTGTTGGATAAAGTTCACTTAAACCGGCTCGGTCGCATAATACAACATTTATTTGAATTTATTTATTAAACAAGCACGTCTTAAAATGTTCCTTTTCAATATACATGTTATTGTAATGAGTAACTTTCACGGGTTTTAATCTTTCGATTAACAAGCTATAAATACCATTGATAATTAATAACGTCATTATACTTATACGATTGGTTATTTTACTTATTATTCACGTAGAGTACTAAAGCATTATAAATCCATTGCAGGAAGAACAGGGATTTAGTATATCTGTTGAGTGTTTCAATCTAATGCGACAAACAATACAATGTAGTACAAAACTTACTTCGATAAACGTTTCAGAGTATAATTAAACATTATATTAGATGTGAAATAAGATATGCAAAATATATTAACGTAACAATTTAATGAACAAATTGTTGACTTGCATATGTTCAGTTTAAATAACAGATAGACGCCGCGTTTCTGTGTGTTTAATTATTAATTAATCTCAAATTGTTCGAAGAAAATGACCATGTGCTGCAATATTTAACTCAATCATCGATTTCTTTCGTAGCAATGAAATAACATAACCACATCTTCCTCCTAGTCAGAAACATCATGCAGAAGCCTTGCCATGTCTGCGGGGACAGACGGGTTTCTGACGACATCGTACACGACTACAGTCATGTAGATGACGAAGCCTTATAATTGCAAAATACGCTTAGTACGTGAAATAAAAACACTCCTATTTAAGAACTAGGAGTAAACATTTAAATCTAAAAAAATGTCTCATCCACCACATTTCCCTGATACTTTATCGCGACGGTTTACACTGTAATAAACAAAACAATGTACATGGTGTAAGCAATTATCATCCTTATTAAATTGTACATCATATGTAATACTTAATTACTATTAAGCATTAAAAGCAATACCATGGCACATATTAATGTGTTATGTGTTTTGTTCGTAAAATAACATGATGGAATAACCATTCCACCATAAACCATGTCTGATTCGGCATGCCCTTTTAAATAACCAGTGGTATCAATTCATAATACAACACATGTATATCCCGTAGCAGAGTGTGCCTTTGAAAATGTGATCGCGTTAAAACAATGTTTTCTCTATACACGGCATTGCCCACCCGCATACATTTAGTCATTGCATACTACACATAATACACATACTGGTAAGATTTAGTGCTTACTGACCATGAAATACGTGATAGAGAACGACCATGAAATACTCAAACCAATGGTTATCAAAAACACATTACATTTTATTTTTATAGTCCTAAAATAACTTTCTCATAAACCAAGACCAATAAATATGTTGTTTGGTCGTCTAACCTGCGATGTGGGACTGTTATGAAGGCATATACACGTCTACATGCCATGCATGTATGATCAAGATCGACTTAATATTAAGCTCGCATGTTGCGCAAAGGATTGTATAACAGTGAAGTTGCATTTGTGTCCGTCTTTCCAAATATTGACGTAAGACAACTGAAAGACGACGAACGACGTCAAAAAAGTATCACAGCAGTTGAGCACTTCATGATCAGGACTACTGTAGTCTCACCTTCAAATTATAATAAACAAGAATCCTTGTAACTTTTGAGAGTTTATTTGCTTTGGTTCCGTTGGTTCAATTAATTAGAATAATAATACAAAAACGCATGAATATTCGTAACCGTGGGGCCAGGTAGTCTTAAAATAAAGTGTACGTCTGTGATTGTGTTTGGCAACTTTAAGACATAACAGGACATAACAGTATTATGTAATCGGAAGCTATGAAATCGTTTATACTGAGATATCGATGTAAATACATGAACTACTTATAAGATTCTGTTGAAATATTAACACAACAGAGTTAAAAAGTATATTCTATTGCATGTATTATATTATGTTTATTCATTCCTAACTGACACTCTCCATGATAAATATTTTAGGTAAGTGCGTATGCGCATACGCACTAACCAACGTATTAAGGTAAACACGTATAAGTTTAATTTATTGTATTCTTAAAATGTGAAGAGTTTTGAACAATTGTTTTTATGACAACTTAACTAAAATTCATAAACAGCATCAATTTTTATTTCCAATTTGTAATCATTATACCGTTGGCAAAACGTTGTATATCGGTACATTTAAAGGAATCATAGCAGGAAGTATTTAGTTGAAACTTTAATATATTAAGACAAAGTAATAATATTTTGGTAAACCGACGACGCATGCAATATCACCTTTGTTACTAATTGTTCAATTACATCACTCTGACTACACCAGCGACTTGATCCTAGATCAGATTCCGATTCGACTGATAAGTGTTGATTACTGTGATGGAAAACTGTTATTGAATCAACGTTCCTTTACTTTTCACGTGCTATTTCATTTTGCTCGCAATTAAAATGTTTCAAATACGTATGGAAATCAAGTAAAGTATCTGTGCTTTTGTACTCAAATACTCAGTAATAATCGAAATTGAGTTTACAACTGAAACAAAATGTTAGTAGTAGGCATTATCTACTGCTGGAAACTCTCGTCAACATCCGCATGTATTTAAAGCAAGTGACTAATTGTCCAAACACTCAGGACGATACATGCTACAGCACTAGACAAAGCATAACAAGAAATGCCACAGGGCAGCGTATTCAACATTTCTTGTGCTTGCCAGAGTGTTTGTCATTACGTTTCTTAATCGTTTTGTATAGAAGGATCGTATTAAATTTAATGGCTGTTGTTATCAAGAAAATAAGTGTGTGTTTTATTTGCACAAGCAACATTCTGGAGACACCTTGACCTGACCCAACTGACCCTTCATTAAATTTGTCAATATTAAGATATGTCGATTCGAATTGAATTTATAAAAAAAAATACTTCATTTGACCTCGACCCCTCCAACTGTATATGAAACCCGAGCGAGCTTTTGATATGATGTGTTGATGTGTGAAGTGCCATTACGCTCGTTCAATTCGTTCTGGTGTTATTGAGCAAATATAAGTCTTTATTAAGCAGTATTGATCTCGCTCCAACAATCTCTTATGCAAATACGCGCTATATCATTATATCGGCTATCACTGAATAAGAAGTGTCGTTAAAATAGAACAATACGTTGATGATTGATTGAGCGGAAATTCTTGTGTTTCTATATTTAGTAATGTTGACCTAGGCCACTTACTCTGATAGGTTAGCGAAGTGTCTGATAAACGCGCTTTTCACAAGGTGACTGGGGTTCTATTCTTACTACAGGCGCATTTGGGTTTGGTTAGTCTGCCGAGAGCAAGCGTATACAAGGTAGTTCGCTCTTGATTCAAATTGACACTAAGGGAAAATTGCATCCGACGCTATTTAGAAACGAGATCTCAATCAAATATACAAGATAACAGTCAAACATGTGAACAGTAGCGTTAATTTATTAACAATAAAATAATAGTTTATATAAAGTAACAAAATTAGCTTCTATACACATATAGACAACTCCAATATAAAGAAGTGAACAAGCATTATCATTAACATCCCACATTCTGCTCCTATGCTATTTGTAGAACTCATAGATAACTAGTTTTGTAACTTAAAATTAATAAGCATTACGATCTTGCGAAATATATTTTTTCAAATTTACTCGATTGCTCTTATTACATGAAGTGATAGTGGTATATAAGACGTAATATTAAATACATTACAAATATCTTACAAAGACAAAATGGTATACCAGGAGCGTGACATTGTATTGTGTACATTTCAGTATAATGTGCTGTTATTATCAATTCTTTAGCTATGTTGCTTTAAAGTTCAATGTTAATGACCGTGTATACATGTAATTTATTACAAACGCCAAGATATTTCTAGTCAAAAATACAAAGAAGTCGGATTTTAGTTCAGGTTCAATGAAGAATACGACGGCGTTTTCGACATACACGAAACTGTGTAGAGTGATTCCGAGTTTTCGCTTAGTTCGCGGGAATGAGTGTGCATCGTATCATTTCATGAACAATTTCACACAGTTCTTTAAAGATAAATTGTTAAAGTAAATTGGCGACGATTCACGACAGACGCAAGTGGTAACAGACGACAGTTCTTAAAATTGCTGCATTTGCGGCCAGGAAAATAATGTAACCTATCGCCAGCGCAACCGTGACAGTTGTCCTGCCATCTTCATACAAACTGTGATACTCTGGAATAAAACCGAGACATTCTGTTTAATTTATATTTATTTTTAAACAATCTTTCTTGTATATAGCTTAGCTGCTTTTGTCGTACTGTGTACACTTATTTAGTAAACATATATTCTTAATCATATGTATGTCAATATTGTATGAATTACACACATAAATGTTAAAGATAATACATACCAATATAAATGTACTATAAGCAACACGTCGAAGACAAATAACTCGACATTATAAAGACATTTATTTGATACACTTAAACTCTCGCAACATTTAATAGTAATTGAGTATAAATATATTAATAACAATTGACTTTCTGTCAGAGCAGCATAACGGTTCTAAAACAGCAAAACTCTCCATTCAAGAAAGACACACAATCTAAGGCATCCTATGGTCGTGTGACATACTTGGGAGCCAAGGTATATTCAATCGTTTGCAAATTAATTCCAGATTTATAAATACGAGCATCCATGAATATGCACGATATGACGTCAAATACGTCTTGCATAAAGGTACGGTCAGGTCAATGTTATCTCACTATACAGACGAATAATGAAAAAAAATGCATGTATATATAATAAACATTATCACAGAATTTGAAAACGAACTTCAGAATTAAAAGCTGTCAACGAAAACACAATCAAGCCGTCACGAAAACGAAACTCAAAATGTCAAAGCTTTCAACGCAAAACCAATCATGCCGTATACTTTAAGTATTATTGCCTTGATCTTTTTCGACACCTTTTGCAGGTGCCTGTGTTTATAGGAAATACTATTTCTATTTAAAAGTAATATGTGATGTTTAGTCGGGAAGGTCATACGTTGCTATAATTTCTTGGTCATCTGAAAGACGGACTGTTTTGACTTCGATTTCCGTTCCACCGAAATACATGCTTACTTGAACAGCGCTTAGTTTGCCATCTTTATCGGCACAGTCCACATTAAATGCACCGACAAGAAAACATCCCTCGTCGTCAACATACAATGGATTGATGACTGTTGATGCAAACACTTGTAATACATGTACTGCTAAATTTGGATAATACTTGACAGATTTGGCCGATGTGTTTAATTCGATGCGTTGCCCCATTTCAACGTGCTTAGAAAATATTCCCAAAGCAATTCTATTACCATCACGGTCTACACCTAGACTATCCTCTCGATGCACAGAATCGTCGAATAACCCCTTACACGAGATTCCATACGTATAGCGAGCAATTCTTGAAACAATACAGCGTTTGTTGTGACCAAACATAACTGCTCCTTTTAACACAGCCAACCCGGCCTCCGCGGGAATAATGACATGTTTTCCAGGCAAGGCTTCTTTCACTCTCTGCTGTAGCAATGTTGACTCCGAGAAGCCACCAACCATCACGATGTACATAATATGTGTATGCTTAGAAAGCAGAGATGATAANTTAATAATAAATAGTCGAATTCTAAATAACGTATTTATATTTCGGAAAGTAACTAAATCACCTCAGTTCATTTAACTTAAACATAACCTTCATCCCCAAAGTAATACCTCCAGCATCACAGACAATGTACTGAGTGCCAGGGGGAAAGGTTGAGATGTCCGCATCGGTAGATAGATCACTCTTTCTCAATTTGGAATGTCGGCAGAATATCGAGGCAGCTTCAGGCTCCAGTGCTATGCTGAGATGACCAGTTTCGATCCCAGCCTGTAACAATGTATACATTTATAAAAGCAATATGTGTGTGGAACATATTCATTGACGTATACACGTATTTGAGATGCCAAGATGTGGACGTGAGGGATGGAAGGAAATTCGTCAATGTAAAATACAAGTAGTTACGTTACCAATCAACTGAACCTCTACCATGGAAGAGACTTTTCTGTGTGATGTTTTTGTAATAAAACCCAGTACGCCTTTCTTCAATAATGTACCAAAACGAACGATATATTATCGTAAACTAAATGAAAACACATACTGTAGTAACCATAAATACTTTTAAGATATTAATCGATCTTCGACGCATGTTTTCCAGTGATAATATTCATTTGATCTTGTATATGCTCAGAACCATTCAAATATCTGCGAGTAATATTTAACATTGTATGTTGTCTTACTTCTCTAGCAGCCATTCTCATGAACTGCTTTGCTCTCTCGTTCCAAATGGCCGGAATAGTTAGCACCCAGTTGACATCATTGCTGGTAAAGCCACCAGTGACCCGATCCTTAAGAACTTCCATAAGATCATCTTTAAGGAACTTTATAATGGCAGCAATCACAGTCAGAGCCGGGAGTTGTTTCCCTGTTGCATCCTCCAACATCGTATGCTTTCGAAGATCCTATAATTGAAAGCATATCATGACTTAAACAGTGTTCACATGAAATAACTGTATTTAGTGTTTTGTTTTTAACAAAATATCCATATGCTATAAAAGTTAAGTTTCCGAATGAAGAAAAGTGAACTTTAGTTAGATGCCAAAGAACATTTATTCTTAAGCAAAAGACTTTTCAATATGCGTTTAAATTACCGAAAAGTTTTTACTTACATACCAAGTCATAACCTAGAATAGACATACCATATTGTTGAAAAGCTTCATCTTGAAATGCTTGAAGTAGTGCCAGTTCTTGTGTTCGTCCTTCTGAGCTAGCGCCTCGTACTTGTTCTCGGCTCCATACCCAAACGCTTCTACTGTTTTCCCGTCCGAACGGAGTAGCACACACGTTGGAGCTTGAATGAAATTTAACATATACTGTTTGGTATCAGAAGGGCCTGAATTATGTTTACATTATAAAGCACATTTGTTGACATGTAACTTTGTAGTTATCTTGAAAAGTTACGAGGTGTTCGTTATATAGATATAGGGTTATATTGAAATCGAGTGCTCTATTGCATTTTAACATTGCATAACAATCAATGTAAGAGATCAATTTAGTTTGGTAAATGTGTCGTAATATGATAACTTAAGTTTGCTCACATACCTATTTCACAAAACAGAACGCTTGCGTTACCTTTATTGGACATGAACTGGTCAGCATTCCAATGTTTAGCTTTGATATCCATCGGGTCTTTCTCGAAGTCATGCGTGAAAGAATACGCCCACCCCGAGTATGTGGTCCCAAAGTCGATACTTGCAACGGCGAGAACCATTTCTGCAATGAATATATAGAGAAGATCACTTTTGAATTTCCAAATGTGAGAAGTCCAGAAGAAGTACGGGTACTATATCCTTTGTTTATTAATTTTATATGACACGTTGTAGTTGCTTAATTTATTAATGTGATTGTTATCAATTAGATAAACATGGCTGATATACAGGTGCGATAACAATATTGTGTGAATGCACTTGTGGTTAGTTATATCATCTAACTACTGTTAAGTATTCATTTGTTTCAAGCTTGTTTTTAACAACAAACACTGATTTTCTATCTTCAAACCCTGTATAAAAAAATTGTCATTTCCTTATCCTTATCATTTATTAACCATTTTCAAAAATGTCAGGTTCGAGCTTATTGGGCAATGATAAAAGAAAAAAAGACTTTACAATATTGGGGAAAAAAGACATTTTGAAAACCTGTACATATTTCTTCCAAGAATTTGACCCCAACCTTTGGAGGCCCGATAATAACAACCAAAACTGATCTAAAATTTATTATTATATACCTATAATTACTCTGAAATTAACCAGCCTTTATACTGCGGCGAATTCCTTCGACTCTGTCCTATTCTATTAGGTTATTAAACAGTGTTGTGTACAAAACGGGGATATAGTTGTAGGATAACACAGCTGACATACCATATTGGACGAGCCAATGGGTGTGTCCAATTTGAGTATGTCAACATTGTACGAATATCTTTGTAAGAGCTGTGTACGAGTATAATTGTACGAGCTGAGTTCCATTGGTGGATCAAGATAGTAAGCTTACCCACGGTTTAGACACCTATTTTCCAAAATAATGGATCTTTGGATTTAAACCATTCAGAAAATTATTTATTTAAAATTGATTGACAGTGGTCAATATCTGGTGAATGTTGGAGCTATACCTATTGTTAACATATCTTTCCAAATGCGTTCACGGTTAGTGAAAACAATGCCATTAAAAATAATTTAAAAAAAAACGTTTTTTTAAGGTAAAATACATGGATTCAAGTGCATTACCTGCTATTTATTAATTCCCAATATACTCTTTGATCTTGAATAGTTCAACGATCACTAAAACCGTGTACACTTAAATGTCGCCTTATTTCACAACGGCAAAACTTCATTAAGAAGTTTTATATTGTATTTATTTAACTATCAACGATTAATAACAGCATAAATCTGAAGAAAACTAAGAGAACTAGTCTATTGAATGAAAACTAAACTATACCTGTAATTTCCTAATTTGCTTTTACTTTCGATTTCCAATGCGTTCTATAATGCTTTGGAATCGCCCCAGCTCTAGTATGCACACAGAGTGGGTACATAAATCAATTTAATCAATGTATTGTATGCATACCGTAAACCACCAAAATATTGTGTTAGATAATAGTCAATGTGTATAAATAAACCTCAGTATTCATAGCATATACCTTTTTCGAATTATAAAACGTGTACGTTGTTTAATGCTGTTCGTATCATGTAAATATATTATAAATTTGATTTTTTTAAAGCATGTCGTTTACAATACCCACGAATTTATACACATTTGAGATGATTTGTATATAGATACACATCACTTTGGAAATTATAAAGAAATGCATAACACGACAGTTTATAGCTAGTGGTTGCTATTCCGATACGTACCCTTATAGACAATGTATCGTCTGTATAAAAAACATTGTGTACACACCGGTCTTACTGACCTGTGTACTAACGCGAAAGGAATTGTGGGTAGCACTTCTTTTACGAGTTAAAATTGAAAGCGAAAGTAGGTAAGGTAATCGTGCTTCTGATAATCGCTATCAGTCTTAATAGAGATTCAAAATAACATTTTAACATAATTAAATAACATTTCTTTAAACAACATTCCGTTTTAAACACACAATAAACAAGATTTTTCTTTCATTATTAACATTTTCATTCCTACGCAGAACTACTTTGGCGGAAGCATAATTCNTTTTTTTTTTTTTTTTTTTTTTTTTTTCTTGGCGACCCCAATTAAAAGTTGAGGGTCGGCGCCGATTCGGGAGACACGGTCGGGCGACCGGAAACGGACCTATTATGTTTTTTGGCCTAACATGTTTTTGCTATCTTATCAATGTTAACTACAAAAGACATATAGAATTGTTAACTGGGCACTTGAATATTACTCAACATAGTTTTCTGAACACGTTATCTCGTTTTTTGTCTGAACCCGAATGATTTACGATAGATTATACGGTGTTATAAGATTATTAATATGTATTATTTCGAATTACCAGGTGAACTTGGTCATGACGTTATACTGATCACGCATGGCATTAAAACGTAAGTCGTACTAACTGATAATACGAATTCGTCTACTTGCATTAACTAAATAATGGAACCGTTTAATTGAGCATCGGAATGTTCCGTTGATGTGGTACTCGCTGGGTCGATTTATGTCGTCATTACCTAGTACTAAAAGATGAGTGGGTAAAAGTATGCCATCCTATCGCATAAGCAACACAGTTTGTTCAATTAGATTTATATAGCATGATTTATAATTTCAAACTTAACATAAACCAACGCATACAATTTCTGCGTTTGTCGTCATAGGTACTTAACGGGTATGCCGACATAAGTGATCAACGCTAGACGACACGAATCACGGTAAAGATTAGTGTTTATTTCAATAATAATGTGTAATAGTATGCATATGTACCTGTTATGTTATCCAATACAATGTATTCTTATACATAAATCTAATAATCAATGTAGTAACATACTCGAAATGGCATTCTCATTTAACACTCAATGGGTCATAGTGGGTAAGAACTTACCAATGTGACCGTATATTATACAGTTCTCTTATTTTCAAAAAAATCCATATTTTTGCAGTGAGAAATTTGAAAATTTATTGAAATAACATAATGTAGAGATTTGAAGCAGTTCTAATAAGTTATCATCATCTTATGGTGATTAAATGTATTACAATTGCTGCACCTTCCACACATATACGTATTTTAAGTACAAAAAACTGTAGTTGTCAAATTAGTAACAAAACGGCAAATATCACATTGATAGCACGATGTTCAAATACAATTTAGCAACACAATAAGCCTGGCAAACACTGTCCTAAAAATCAAAGCTGATTCTTATACATATTTCATACTAAAGTACCCCAGAATGTTTCTCTGGTGAATTATAATCAATGCAGTGATTCATTTGTAATTTAATTACATTGATATACTCGTTCAAATTTGCACGTAATGAGGGTAGAGGATTTTTAGAAACTGCGTGTTGTGTGATTTATTTTGGACAAAGTTTAAGGCAGTGCCATTTGGTAAAATAGAAAGCATATATAAGTTTCAACAAAAGCGCATACAGCAGTTACAAACGAGCAAACCTCTATAGGTACCAACCAAGAAGGCTTATATGACACCGTATATATTCAATTCAATGTAAGTATAAGTTTGGTAAATTTAAATCGCGTATTTCTGTTTTTACCTTTTTTCGACATAAACTCGTCGGCAGGCCAATATTAAGCTTTGATATCCGTGGGTTCCTTCTCGTAGTCATGAGTAAAAGAATACGCCCACCCTGAGTATGTGGTCCCGAAGTCGATACTGGCAACGGCGAGAATCATTTTCTACAAAGCACATATGAAGTAGTGTGTGTAAATATACATAAACTTAAATGCTTCAATTTTAGTTTTTGTTAACAGAGGAAATAATTATTTAAGATAAAAAAAGCTTTGCCTTTTATAGCGTGCATATAATTATTACAGGGACTTGTTCACAGATTTTGGCATGTTTTGAAGTTTGTCATTAAATGCTTTAAATTGATAAAAAATAAACATCATAACTAAAGAGCTACAATATAAAAACAAGAATAAAAGTTTAACAAAAAAACACTGACCCATGGAGTAAAAGCCAAGCGCCGCAACCACCCGTCTTCAAATGTGTATGTGTGTAATTCAGAGTTTATGCTCGGGTCGTCTTTGAGTCTTTACGACTACATTATGTGCGGATTTGACCATCCGTCTTCACATGGGTTGCCAATATTTTTATACTTTGTATAACTATCGACGCGTTGTTACAAAGTATAACGATAACACAAGAAATCGAATATTTTAGATCGTTTCGCGTCTGAGACGCTTTATAATTTTATCAATTTCTAGCGAAGATGTTTCGTAAACGAAAGTTTATTTTCAGTATAAGTCTGCGGCATTCATGTTTTTTCGCAAATTGATGTACAGTGTTCATTTATTTCTTAAATCTGTGACAAAAAGTTGAAAAATTCTCATTTTGATAAACTGTGAACAAGTCCTTTTAATAAGACTACAAAAGTGAGAAACCTTGTGAATCTTGAAAATGCCTTATTATGATCATTTTGTCCTGGTCTATATATATATGGCAATATATATGTATGGTATTGTTTGAGCACTTATTGACAGTTTAACCGTAAGTTTTAAAGGGACTTGTTCACGTTTTGATCTTTAATTGTATTTTTGTTTTATACTGGAGCTCTTTATTTTCAATGTTTACATTTATCAAGTTAAAGCATTTAATGACAAACTTCAAAAAATGAAAAAATCTGTGAACAAGTCCCTTTAAACGCCTTTCGAAACGAAACCATAGTAGAAGTTAGAAGAAGTGGTCTGTGACATTGACTATGAACACACATAGTAAATTTAAAACATCCCTTACACATATATTTAAATCAAGTCAAGGTAAGTAAACAGCTTTCATAAATTATATTACAAGCCGTATAATATTATACAAGCAAAAATAACATGGTTGGACTTCAACAAAACAAATCTTTTTTTGTTCGAGGACGTGTTTTACAAGTTGAATGCTAACGTAATAGCATATCTAAGTGATAAATGTTTGTATTCAGTTTGAGAAAGTTAGACCGGAGAAGGCTCGTATTATGAATTTTAAAGCATTTTAATAGGCATTTAAAGATTTTTAAGAACTCACAGGATTAATAAAATGCATTAAGCAATCAGATTTTCAAAGTTCGAATGTTTAGTGTAATTATCAATGTTAACAAATATGCCCAGACTAAATTTCTGAGGGCTGTAAGTACCCCTACTTACCATTCCGGCCTGTAAGGGTATCAGAAGGGTATCTGAATATTAACATTAACAACTAGTTGCACACATGCCTCTTTTATCTAGAACTGTGCCAATTAAGTGATTATGCCGAACACAAATACTATAAATTAAAGAACAAACAAATCATACATATACATTCTTTATACAAAAGAATTAACCATGTACCCATTACTACACACTATTTATTTTAATGAAGATCCGGGTGTAACGTTTCTTCTCCCCGAAATGTTACAAAAAATCATATCAATAATTGGAATCGTGTTTGCAAATACAGATAATTTGGACAAATCTGCTTGGAGTTTTTTTGCTCATGACTTTGGAGGTGTAGTCAAAGCGTCATCTGCATGCTTCTACGCTTTCATGACTTTGAACTGTTGGGGTACCAGAAGAAAAATGTGCCCCGAATAATCATTATAATAATATCAATATTAATAGTAACGTTCCTGTTCATAGGAGTCGCTACGTCTTTTACGCTTGTGATACCCTACACGACCATAGACTCTAACGCACCTTTTCCGGCCGCATTGTCAGTTATAACCATGAAAAATGGGTAAAATATACAGTGGAATTGGTCCGATTATCGCGTTAAAGAATCCCTGTATTTTGGAACTGTTTATCCTTTTATATATCATTATTTATCAATACATCTACTCGCTAAAACCGTTCGTTTATTCATACTGCATTCATACTGATTTCTTTATTGTAAAAAAACTAACTTGTACATTATTTATATATATATGTACATAAAATAATATCGTTTACGCCCATGTTATGTGCTGTTTTAAATGACCTTTTCAATTTCTCGTCGTTTTGACCTAGAAAACCTGTAAAATTCAACGCAATAAATATAAAGCGCGTATCGAGCAAGGTTTAAAAATTATAGAAGCAAAACATTTGTATGAGCAATTAACATTCAAAGTATATTTTCTCGGTTAACACTTTTTAACAAACACTATGTCACGAGTTATTAAAATAAGATCTTCCAACCTTACGTGACCGATACCGTCCCGACTTTTGGTTTTCGAATTGCGAGAGCGGAATGAAAAAGTTAATCGGGAACCAGGCAATGCGTAACGTCATTGGAACTTTGCTGAGTTTGCTGAAATTAACAGGTCACGAAGCAAGTATGTTATGAGGTTGATTTTATGATTAATATAAGGAATTTTCTTATGTTCTGCGCTATATTACAAACATGACATTGTAATGTAAATTATGTGCTTGGGTGTTTCTGGTCAGAAATTTCTGGTTCATTGTCGACGGTCCTCGGATGTTTCGCGCCCAAGATCTTTCCACCCTCGTCGTTTCGCACCTCGTCGTTTCCACCCCAATTAGCGGAACAATGTATTGTGTTGTGTATTTTGTTCATTCATTGGATTTGAATAAAATGTGTAATTAAAATGCGCTACAATTGATGTTTGTCTTATCAGACTTTTCTTCGTGTTGCTTGTACGCTGTTCTGTTTATAAACTTCATAAAATATATAAATAAAGAATGCTTTCATTGTCGTTTTATGTAACTAAAATACTGAAAGATCGTTCATCACGTTGTTTTACACTGTTATTTTACACTATTTTATGACAAATAAATAAATTGACTCTTCAGACTTTTCTTCATGTTGCTTGTAAGCTGTTCTGTTTATGTACTTCATAAAATATAAAAATAAAGAATGCTTTCATTGTTGTTTTGTGTTACTAAACTACTGAAAGATCATATGTGCTCATTTGATAATTTCATGTGTTTTTTACACTGTTATTTTACGTTATTTGATGTCAAATAAATAAATAAATAGATCAGACAATAATGTCTTTTTTTGTTTTTTGTTACTACTCTAGACTATAAGTTAAGTCATTGACCTGATAAATATCCTCTTATTCAAATTAAAATTGGGGGCGAAACGACGAGGGCGGAAACGTCTTGGGGGCGAAATAACAAGGGTGGGAAAACACTTTGGCGCGAAACGTCTGTAAATCTTGTCGACTTTGTCCCGTACATAATTCGTACCAAAATTTCTAGAGTTCGCTCATGTATGCTCTGTTCTTTTGATACCGTTCCTCTTAGACGTTACAATGGATGCTGTAGGCTATAGTTTCAACTTACAAGTTATTAAAACGCAACAAAATATGGGAAAAACATTTAACTTTAATTTAAAAAACAAAAATAACATCAAACATCAACGTTATAATCTGTGACCTCTACCTGAATGTACTCGACCGTGAGGATCTGCGTACAGCAAGCGCTTCTCCCGATACCGTTCTTTTCATTGGCCAAGTACTGACGTCACACACAATGACTCACTCGCTATGGGTCGGCTCGTGAAAGTTAATCCAGTTGTACAAAATCAATTTAAAATGAAATCAACGTATGTAACTTGCAAATTTTGTTAAACTATTGAATTGTATAATGCAAAACGGCTTCAAACAGTAACAGTTACAGAAATAATAACGAGATTTAAAACATGAATAAAACTGTGATGTGAATTGCTAGCTGATTTGTTTGTTAAGCCTCGACCTCACATTTTGGGCACACAAACTCCGACTCACGTCTAACGACACGAACGGTTGTGCAGAAAGCTAGATCATGTACCCAACCGTTGCATTTATCACATTGTGCCCAGTTGACGATCTTCAAATGTGGATGGAGTATTAAGTCTGGAGGTGTAATCCAGGGGTTTTTATCTGATTTTGGGGAAAGGGCCTGGCCTTTTTTGAGGGGAAAAAAATCCCGCGAAAAGCCGGATTTTGGGGAAAAAAATGACGCGAAACGCCAGATTTTGGGGAAAATAAGGAAAATATTGAATAATCACTTCAACATATTTTACTGTTTTTAAAACAAATTCAAGGCAACAGATAATTTAATTATGCAATATTTTGTATTTTCTACACTGGATCAGGTTAACTTAATGTATTTAAAGGTTAAAAAAAAAAAAAAAAAAATAGNTTTTATTTATAACATGACTTACGCTCCAGGAGTGAAATAACGTAATGCTCAATTTTGTTTATTACACGGGTGTTATTTCACTAGTTATATAACTATGCAAATTAGCCGAATCACTTAAAAGATATTCATACGCGCTGTCAAAGACAAGGCATTTACAACCGCAACTTGCTTACCCACAATGCACTTTTTTTTACTGCGGAGTGCAGCTTATAGTTACACAACCATATAGGCTTATTCGTCCAGAACTACTTCTCATGCTCAGGTACACACAATGACCGCATTGCTGCTTCGTTATAGATATCGACCTTTCCTCTATATGGTACGGAGTGGAATACATGTGTGTTTTAAAGCATTTTGTTGGTCATGTTATAAATAGAATCTTGCATGAGTGGTCGTTTTGTATTGAATGTATTAAACTCGTCATCTAAATGAAGATAAAAACTCGGCAAGCCCCGTTTTTATCTTCATTTAGATGACTCGTTTAATAAATTCAATACAAAACGACCACTCATGCAAGATCTTATATATGTACATAAAATAATATCGTTTACGCCCATGTTATGTGCTGTTTTAAATGACCTTTTCAATTTCTCGTCGTTTTGACCTAGAAACAGACGCAACACAATAAATATAAAGCGCGTATCGAGTAAGGTTTAAAAATTATAGAAGCAAAACATTTGTATGAACAATTAACATTCAAAGTATATATTCTCGGTTAACACTTTTTAACAAACACTATGTTACGAGTTATTAAAATAAGATCTTTCAACCTTACGTGACCGATACCGTCCCGACTTTTGGTTTTCGAATTGCGAGAGCGGAATGTAAAATTAATCGGGAACCAGGCAATGCGTGACGTTCATTGTAACTTTGCTGAGTTTGCTGAAATTAACAGGTCACGAAGCAAGTATGTTATGAGGTTGATTTTAAGATTACTATAAGGAATTTTCTTATGTTCTGCGCTATATTACATACATGACATTGTAATGTAAATTATGTGCTGGGTGTTTCTGGTCTGAAATTTCTGGTTCATTGTCGACGGTCCTCGGATGTTTCGCGCCCAAGATGTTTCCACCCTCATGACTCATCGTTTCGCACCTCGTCGTTTCGCCCTCAATTAGCGGAACAATGTATTGTGTTGTGTATTTTGTTCATTCATTGGATTTGAATAAAATGTGTAATTAAAATGCGCTACAATTGATGTTTGTCTTATCGGACTTTTCTTCGTGTTGCTTGTACGCTGTTCTGTTTATGAACTTCATAAAATATATAAATAAAGAATGCTTTCATTGTCGTTTTATGTAACTAAAATACTGAAAGATCGTTCATCACGTTGTTTTACACTGTTATTTTATGACAAATAAATAAATTGACTCTTCGGACTTTTCTTCATGTTGCTTGTAAGCTGTTCTGTTTATGTACTTCAGAAAATATAAAAATAAAGAATGCTTTCATTGTCGTTTTGTGTTACTAAACTACTGAAAGATCATATGTGTTCATTTGATAATTTCATGTGTTTTTTACACTGTTATTTTACGTTATTTGATGTCAAATACATAGATCAGACAATAATGTCTTTTTTTGTTTTTTGTTACTACTCTAGACTATAAGTTAAGTCATTGACGTGATTAATATCCTCTTATTCAAATTAAAATTGGGGGCGAAACGACGAGGTCCGAAACGTCTTGGGGGCGAAATAACAAGGGTGCGAAAATACTTGGGCGCGAAACGTCTGTAAATCTTGTCGACTTCGTCCCATACATAATTCGTACCAAAATTTCTAGAGTTCACTCATGTATGCTCTGTTCTTTTGATACCGTTCCTCTTAGACGTTACAATGGATGCTGAAGGCTATAGTTTCAACTCACAAGTTATTAAAACGCAACAAAATATGGGAAAAACATTCAACTTTAATTAAAAAAAATAAATAACATCAAACATCAACGTTAAAATCTGTGACCTCTGCCTGAATGTACTCGACCGTGAGGATCTGCGTACAGCAAGCGCTTCTCCCGATACCGTTCTTTTCATTGGACAAGTACTGACGTCACACACAATGACTCACTCGCTATGGGTCGGCTCGTGAAAGTTAATCCAGTTGTACAAACTCAATTTAAAATTAAATCAACGTATGTAACTTGCAAATTTCGTTAAACTATTGAATTGTATAATGCAAAACGGCTTCAAACAGTAACAGTAACAGAAATAATAACGAGATTTAAAACATAAATAAAACTGTGATGTGAATTGCTTGCTGATCTGTTTGTTAAGCCTCGACCTCACATTTTGGCACACAAACTCCGACTGACGTCTAACGACACGAACGGTTGTGCAGAAAGCTAGATCATGTACCCAACCGTCACATTTATCACATTGTGCCCAGTTGACGATCTTCAAATGTGGATGGAGTCTTAAGTCTGGAGGTGTAATCTGCTTGCAAACGCAGCACGGTACTCTGTCGTCCAACTCATCATTGTGTCCGTCTCCATGGCAGCATTGGGTTGATTTATTTGAAGGCCACTTGTAGATGGTAGTGGACTGCTGGGCGTTATCTTGCTGGTGTCGTTGAATTCTTTCTCTGGGATGCGTATGTTGCGACCTCATTTTTATACGAGTCTAACGTAATTTCTAGTCCTCCTGAGTTTGGTTTGTGCCTCCGTGATTTTGCATTGTTGAACGAAGGGCATTTCATTTCGGTTTGGCAAATGCTGCATTTCTTTGATGACGCTATGTAATTTTCTTTCTTTGAATTAAGAAATGCAAGCACCACATCTTTCCCGCCCTTCAGTGCCGCTACTTTGCGAAAAGGACTTGCTTCGCGGAATCTCTCACACGTTATCAGCTTCTCAGCAGATATTGCGTTGCTTGACAGGGGGTGTATTCCGGTTTTCCTAAATGCCGACTGGATATTGAGCGGGTTCATGGCCTTCAGGTATGCCTTACATGCTTACTTTGCCATGTCAAAACGATTTATTTTCTGCCCCATATGAGCATTTATGAAAGACGCGCATTCATTGTAGTAGTATGATTTGAAAGGCCCAAAGATAACAACATCCAAGGGTTGAAGCACATGAGATGTGTGGGGTGGTAGCACAAACAAAACCACCTGATTTTTGCTTGCCAAATCAATCAGCTCTTGATTAACGTGAGATGCGTGGCCGTCGTAGATAACAAGAACTGACTGCTAAGGTCCAAGGGCAGGGACGTGCTCAAGGAAGTGCGTCTTCAGGTACTCCAGAAATACGTCACCATTAGACAATCCGGAGTCTGACATGACCCCCCTGGCTCCGGAGACGTACATTTTATCAACTCGGGATTAAACCTTTTGCCTTTGAAAACAAAATAGGGTGGGAGTGAGTTTCCAGAGGCATTAGCACACGCGATAAGGGTTGTTGTTGTGGATCTGGGAGATGTTATGGCCTGTGGTTTGCTGCCGACGGAAGCGATAACATTGGGTGGTCTGTGCTCTGGCTGAATTCCAGTTTCGTCAATGTTGAATATAAGATGGGACTTGTCTAGGAGATTGTGTTTCTGAAAGGAAATTTCTTAATTCTTGAAAAACTGCTCTAACGCTTCTGGGGTTGTTGACTTGGCGGGGTTGGTGTTTAATGCTCTCGGCTTTAATTAAACTATTCTGTGGTCCCACCTTTTTCTAAATATGTAGAGCCAGGTGTTGCTCATTGGTTTGTTATCCGGTTTTCTTCCAAGTTCGTGAAGCAATTCGCCGGCCAGCTGTTTAAGTTTGGCATTGGTTATACCATACCCTAACTGGGACAACGTTGTGATGCGCTCAATTAGGGTTTCTTCTTCTTGGGTCATAGCTCTCCATCGTTCATTCCGATTCTCTGCATTTACAAGACCCTTAACGCGATCCCTCAATGTCTGAGTCGGAACTCCGAAATTGCGCGCAGCAGTTTTAATTTTAACACCCTTTTCTTTAACTGCCTTGTAAGCAAGAAGCAGGCTTTCTGGATTGTATTTTCGTTTTCCAGCATTGTACTTTTGAGGGAGGGATTGAAAGGCAAAATTAATGCTACCTAAATTCTTAAATGTGTTTCATGTGAAGATCATATGGTGCATGCTGAACTTTCGATCAATAGTTTCAATGTTCGATCCCCTCTAAATGAAGTTATAAATATCAGCTCATTAACTCAACAATCTGGTTCGCTGAATGGAACACAATTCAGTTGAAATAATGTGAAACTATTTTACTTAAATTGCCATTCGTGGCTCAGCCATAAGGCAATATTTGTTTCCATTATATCTGCAATAGATGTGACGGTAATACCCGGAAATGATTTAACAGCACCTCATTAAGGAAACAGATTTCAGTGATATTTCAGTGCAACCAATCTTGAATAAAAGGTCTAAATTTTTAAATTGGATTTTAATTGATTTTGATGCACATAAGTGAACATGGTTTAGCGTAGACTTGCTGACATTACCTATACTTTTAAGCGCCTAAAAATACTGACCTGATGTGTGAGTTACTTCCCTTCTGTATAAACAAATGACAACATAAATTCATAATTCCAAATCGGATTTTAAAGTAAATTTGGGTCAAAGGGTACTGATTTACATATTGTTTGTTATAATTTAGCATAAATATGATGATTTTCAGCGCATAATACCTGCTTATGACGCATCTTTTCTTCTGTTTTTCTTAGAAAGACGAGGTCCAACAAAAATGTCATAGTTTTTGGACAATGAAATTTTCGCACAGGCTGTTATTCTTGTAATATATATGACGTAATGGTATCTCGAGAATAACGGTATCGAAAGAATAAGGGATATATAACTTTTTAAGCCTCTAACGCTTAAGTTATAATTGGAAAGTTTGCAGCACAAATATCTTGAATTAAAAAACTAACATGTTTATGGGTAAAACCAAGATTATTTAGAAAAATAACCATTTAGTCTCATTCAAATTTACAAATTCAATTTTGCAGATGAAAATATGATCAAAGGGGACCAACAATAATGTCTACCCCATCGCCCACACCAGTAAGAGCGATTTATGGCTTCGTACTGTACCTTGCTGCCTATGTTATATTTGGTATGTACCGGTATCTATCATTTGACCAAATAATTGCTTTCCACAGGGTCATTTTCAGACGCCCCATAGTCCAACTTGTTGACGCTCTCAAATATTAAGCTACTTTTTATATGGGTAACATTTGGAGTGTACAACGGTTGAAGGACCAAAACAATGGTGGAAAGTTTTCCTTCTTTGTCTATATTGTTGTGCAAGGATTTTGTGCGCAACATTCAAGCCCCGATATCAGACAGTTAATATCAACGGATTGCAATAATATTTACATACCTGTGTAGATAATTCATTTCTCGATAATGTTCCGTAAGAATTATGTAATGACACTTTCAATTTTGCACGCCTGAGCAATTAAAATCAACCCACTATTTAACTTTCAGATTCCTGTCGCTTTTCCCGCTGTGTACCGCAGGTAGATTTTAATCGATAAAGCAGCCTATTACACCGTAATGCCTTCTTTTGATTGGTTGATATTTTTAAATGTTTCATAACATGGCGAGAGGTCAGTGATTGTATTGCGATTTAAGCAGAAGTTTAAGTGAAACAAATTATGCCTTTTAACTTCAATTCGACGATATTTGAGGTAAAAATTGACTTCTTAACTAAAACTTTATGAGTTGGTAATGTTATTTTGCAATTTTAAGCATATTGATGAAAATTTTAACTTTTTGGTTTCCACCACGTAATTGGTCCTTTGCCGTTAAGACTTTCCAAAGAATTTAGCCCGTATAAAAAGGATCTCTAAATTCTTGGCAACGTCTTATAAATAAGACTAGACGCCCCACACCATGAAAATTTAAGGGTGGGTTAGTGTAGGGAGGGGTGCGCCCTCCTTACAAATTCTTCAATGAGACAACAGGCCTTTTCAAACTTTGCATAATCACCAGTATGTCTAGTTGCAGTAAAAGACAAAATACACTGATTGGAAAATTTCAAACAACACGGGGACTCTGATTTCGAAATTCAAGCGCCCTGGGGCAGGACTGTTAAATAGCCTGTGTAAAGCACTGCATATTCCTAGACTCGGCCCAAATATCCTTGTTTCTTATCGGTCCATACCTTCTCATCAAACTTACCACTTCCATTCTTATAAGTTTTAATTTTTTACTTTTAATGAATGATAGTTACGATGATCGTTCTCTTGATTTCTGGTTTGTATTGGAAAGTCCATCATGTTAACGACAGTCTAATGTTATGATTACTTAAATCACATGACACATAATTGTGTGTTTTTTTTATGGTTTATTAGTAGGTTTAACAAATGTTATAATTTNTCATATTTAAAAAAAAAAAAAAAAAAAACAACATTAATAAATGTTTTATCGTGGTTATTTGCCAGATTTTTCTTTTTGCATACATGTATGTAAGTTGTTTTTACACTGTCAGTCTTCAAAATTAATCCATTGCCTGATTGCTAATGCGATGAAATCTCAGGTGGGGTGACTGCTGTATGCCCCCCTACCGGGGGCATAAAAAGATATTTCGAACTACATTTTGCTTTAAAACAGATTTGTGCAGGTCTGTTTAATGTAGGTTAAATAAAAAAATATATTTATGTTTATTTTTTTACAGTTGTATACGTCATCTGGGCCTATTTTCCCGAGCAATGGCTGGACACAATTGGCTTTTCCTATCTCCCCCAAAAGTAAGTAACACTGAGAAACTGAATTGCTCGTCTAATGCCATAAATTCTAGTTTATATGACCCAATCTCATATTTGATGCAACTTAAACTGCATGTTCTAAAATGTTAAAATTATTACATTTGAATACTTGTCCTCGTGCTCCAATACATAGAATATGACAACTTTTTGTCCATTGTTTACTGACAACAGGGGTTTTCTAAAAAATTGTGAAGACACCCTAGCCTGGTCTTTTTTTGTGAACAATAATTTGTGTTTGTGTTAAAATTATGAAATTTCTTACTTAATTTAAAAATACATAGTTAATAGTCACTTGAAGCTCTGTGAATTGATTTGATTAGTTTCTTAAATTATAGTTAATAACTTCTTAATTGTTTGTCAATGACTCACTTGAATGTTTTTATGTTACAACTGTTTTTTCACTTCTGGGGGAAGGCCCTAAGGGCTTTATATTAAGCATGTTTGTTTCGGCATAAAAGGGAAAACTTAATTTTAAAGATAAATACATGTACATGTATGTTTGCAAAAGGAGACACAGAAAAAGAACAAAACTTTTAACAGGTTAAATAGCTTATCATGTGAATAACATCTTGATACTTTTTATAAAGGCATCTTCATCTGCTAAGTGTCTCAACAAGTGGCCTTATGGGTGACTTTTAAAAAAACACTGATGATTGTGTTTGAAAAACCTTGTTGTGATGGAAATTGAACTTCAAAATAGAGACAATTTCAAAAACTGTGTACATTTAAAATGTTGTAAGATTTAAAATATTATAAGTACACAAAATATTATCATTTTATTTCGAACTTTCCTATTTCGGTTTATACTTAATGGTCCAAATGACTTTGAAATAATGATGTTCAACTGATATACAATTACCTGTGTTTTTTTTTGTTTGGTACAATTCCAAACTAAAGTTCAAATAGTTTTTTTGTTTTTTAAATGTTAGTTAATTTTCCTGTCCAGTTCTTAAAAGATAAACTTTCACAAATATGTTTAAAACACTCAATTTCATGGTATTTGTATGCAAACACCCTATATATATATATAATCTTTAGTCAGGAATATATGATTTTCTTTTAATCCATTAGGCCTGGCCCCATTTCTTCCCAACATGGTGAAAAAAACACTGTATATTTACTATGAGAGTCGCTTGATACATGTACATTTATTATTGGGAGGGATAATGTATGTGCATGCACATATGACCACGAGGGGTATTTTGTCCTGGATTGGGTTTCTATCTGGCTGTGTTTTGTGTTTAGGTACTGGGCTGTAGCGGTGCCATGCTACCTTTGTGTCCTGTGGCTTCTGGCTTACCCAGCCTGGTTTGGCTACATACACCTGTGCACTCCAGCTCTGGACTCACAGACATTGATCACTGGTAAGAAATCTACAAAAATGTCTTGATTTCTCTTATAATTGTGCATAATTCAGTTTCATGGGCGTATTAAAAAGGTTATTGTTTCCACTCAACTGACAGACCCACATTTTTTGTGACGAACACTTTATTTTGGTATTCCAGGTTTAGTCAAGTCATTTTTGCTAAATTTTGCTAAATTCACTTAAATAAATATTAATTTTGTGATCATATTGTCTAAATTTAAGCTTATATACTGTGTTCACTCTTTATTGACTAAAATACATGTACACTGAATTAAAAAAAATAGAGAATGGAAGAATTCATTGTCCTTGCATATTCTTACAAGTATCATGAAAAGAAGTTAACAACATTACTGTTTTGCCGACCTACATGTACATACACTACATTTTTGCTGATGTTGGTTGAAAAAAATGACATTTTTTATTGTCCTTATCCCAGTCACGGGTTTGATCCCCACTACAGAGCGTTCTCAGAATCTTTCCAAAATTCCAAGTACTGCATGGCCCTTCCAAGGCAACAGACTGGAGAGTGTCTTATAAGCCCAAGGCTTTTTCATAGCGTCAGCTAAAAAAATTGTTTTCAACTCAGAAAACCAATGAAATTATTTTTATTTATAAAGGACTTATGTTCAGTTAAATCTACATACCAAATATTGTTATTTATTAAAAATTGTAAATTGCATTCAACATGGTATATTTCAAATGATAATCTACATCAAGTAAGTTAAAAACTTATTCATGTTATGACATACTTTATTAAAAACAATTTTAAAGAAATCAGCACGAGTTACTCAAAATGGGTAATGTCTGTTAAGCCAACCATGGAAAATAATGTCATCGTGTTGCTAGATAGCCATTACTTTTTTATTGTGATTAAAACTTTGTCATTCATCTTATATTTGTTCATATAGCTTTAGTAGTGGATTGATTTCTACTACTTTATATTAAAATTACATTTTTATGCCCCCGGTAGGGTGGCATATAGTGATCGC